>MNCI01015922.1:229205-278118 GCA_015680685.1 Gnetum montanum | reverse complement strand
ATGAAGGAGAAGAAGAAGGGGATCCATCACCATGGTGATGTTTCTTGCCTTCTTTTCGGCTTCTTCGGCCCCGATCGTTGTGACGATCAACGAGTCCGCCATTAGTGTGAGTAGTTGTTCCTACCGTGAACAGCTAGTGCTCACGGGGATCAGAGCCTGGAATATGTATCGTTGATCTAAGGCCCTGATGCCTAACCTCTTCACTAGAGTGAGGAGGAGGAACATCATTTTCTAAGAAACCCATCGTGAGGGGTTCCTCTTCTCCTATTTCACTAATGACGTGGGGAACCTTGCCCTTCAATAGTGAATGTTGACTCTCCTGCCTTGCATCCCGAATACGTTGGGCATTTGTGGGATGATAATCCCTTGTGTCATAATCATCCAAAACGTATTCAGCAAGCAGCTCATGCATGCCATACTGTACCAAAGCACGGGAAAGCATGTTGGGAGCGGATCGATCTGGGGGTAACACGATGTTACCTTGCATGTCTCTCCACCGCAGTTGCTCATCTTGATGGAAAACAAAGGTAAAATCCGGCACATACTCATCGGGATGAGTATATGTGACCTTAGATTGTTGAGGACATGGTTGATCTCGGTTATGCGTATGATGCTGACTTTCTCCTGTATTGTCCTTAGGTGAGTTGATTTCGTGAGAAGAAGCCATTTCTATTGGTGTGCTAACTTCACCGTTATTTATTGTTCTTGATTAACTGATTAACCCTAAGGTTCGTTTTAAGCTCACAACGATGTGAGTGATATCCCTTATGTTAAATTGGCGAAAAAACACTTAGTCCCCGGCAACGGCGCCAATGATGAGTGGCGAGGTACCCCTACACTCCACCATACGAATACGAGCGTACACGCGCGATCCGGTCGAACTCCGCAGACTAAATGCCTTAACGCCACAAGAAACACTTGGGGTTAATCGTTCGTTGTCTTCCCAGGCTTGCTTGTAAGTGTCACGGTGTATGGTTAAGCAAGTCTGAGGTATGTGATTTTTTTGGTATTTTCGGCTTATCTTCTATGCTATCAGGGGAAAGGGTTGAGAAACTAAGCTAACTCTAACTAAAGATCTAAGTCTAAATTAACTAGCGTCAGCATCCGTTCCCACTTACCGGACACACCCTGAACTATGCAACTGCGGCTTACCAAACGCTAATCGTTACTGGGATCGCCACACGTAACGCAAGTGCTCGAAGTGGTCGTACTGAGGCACCTATTTAGCTTAAGTGTGATAAGCAGCCGATTCCTTAGCTAGCCGTACACACCCGTGGGTGCTCGTAACTAAGTCGTACTTATCACACGTTCTAGCCTAGCAATGAGCAGCCGATTCCTCAACTAGCCGTACACATCGGACTACTACTGGGATTACCAAGCGCAGAATCCTGGAATACGCTACTGGGTTACCAAGCAGCCAATGCTCGTAATTGAGTCGTACTCATGCGTTGCGTCAAGCAGCCGATTCCTTGACTAGCCGTACACGTCCGTAGACGCTCGTAATCAAGTCGTACTTGAACGCACTAGGAAAGCAGTAAATAAACAAAAATAAATGAAACCATGTGCTGCAAGGTTTATCCAATCAAGTTCGTCTTTATTGCCGTACACAACTTGGGTTCAGGTTACAAGCTGCTCGAATAAAGAGCCGTTCACTCTAGGACTCCTACTGCGAGCACATGGGAAAAATTCTAACTCTAGAGTGATCAATTTGCCAGAGCTTCGCTACTTCCAGCCAGGATTGGGAAATGAAGGGAGTGCCGCCTCTTATTTATAGATATGACGGCGGGACGTGATATCGCGTACGTGATATCGCAGGGGAAGACGCGATATCGCGGCCCAGTGCATGTCGCGTCTCATCAGTGACCAAAACTAGATTAGCTACCATTACAAAATTTTATTCAAATGGATGTATTACAAAATTAAAAAAAGACTGGACAGACATTAAAGTTTACAAAATTGTAAATGTCTTTAAAAATCCACTGAAGATGAATAATCTTGTTGTCGTGAGTGGTGGTAGACTTTCCAAGTTTGATTACTATATTGATGTTTCTCTTTTATGTAGAACATTCTTGAAGGATGGACTAAAATTTCTTCTCATCATCCCATGGGTTTAGCAATCATGTGATCCTTGAGCTTTTAATCCTTGTATGTGCTACTATTTGTCCATGGGCATATCCTTTGTTGTTTTCCTCTTGGCCTCGTTTCCTTTACCTTGCAAAAGACCTTCAACCTTAGGCATTCCTTTTAGCATCACCTACAATCACAAAAGGATCAACATTAGTTTCAGTAATTTTTCCTTAATGATTAACCTTTCTTGAATCCTTAGCTCAAAATTTGAAAAAATTTAGCATTTAGGCTTAAGGTGATTATGAAATAATGTTCCCAAGGCTATGAGGTAACTAAACTCAGAAAGTTGTTTAGGTTATTTTGATTATTTTTACTATTAGTTACCATAATGTTCAAAAATAAGGTGTTAGAAAAATTTCCAAAATTATTCTAGAAGCTCACAAGTTTTCAAACAACTAAAACCAAAGGTCTGGTTGATAAGATGACCAAGAAATATTGAATTTAGAGGGTAGTTCAATATAATAGGAGTAAAATTAGTTGAAATTGATGAGATGTAATCCCAAAATCATGCATAAAGTTCGAGAAGTTTTCCATGATGATGTCCTAGAAGATGTGATGTTTCAGCTTAGAGCCATGATCAATAAAAGTTATGTAAGTGGATCCTTCCCAAAGCAAGCTTTTGCCATAATGCCCTTGCAAAATCACGTCTATAGATGTTTATGGGCATCTTAGAAGTTAAATGTAGATCATTTCTTTATTCTAAACAACACACAACCAACATGGTTAGAATCCTATACAATACTATACAAAACAATTGGCCTCATAATTGCATCTAGTAGTAAGGTGAATAATAGGATAAGAAGGGATTGTAGAAATTCGGATGTAAGGTATGTAATCATGTTTGAAATAGGTTCTTGTGTCAATTGTGATTAAGATGACCATTATACCTATCTGTTCACATTTCAGATCAAGTCCATACCATTAGTAGTGGCTTTGCATTGATGTGCCCCTTCTTGCCTACCATCATGAGTCCACAACAACCATGGAGAATGAAGGTCACTCCAAAAAGAGAAGAAAAGAAAAGAAGGAAGGGCCTTAGTTAGAGGGGTGCCTTCAAGCATGGGTAACATGTCTTTCCAACCTCATAACCAATGCTTATAGCCATTATTGTGTCTAAGGGATGTGCTTTAATTTTTTATTTTTTATTTTTCATCATAGAAACCACACCATGCAAATACATGCTTCCTATTTATTGGTCAATGATTAGGATTGATGCTACGTTCCTAGAGGAGCCATAAACCACAAGAAGGAAGTCAAAAAGAGAACCCAAAAAATCCCCTTGAGGTCACACCCTTTTCCATTTCCACTTGGTCTTTTCATCTTTCTTCAAGGCATAATGATCAATAGTTAGTTTTAGTTTTGTGTGAGAAGAGCCATAGTTTTTTCATAATAAAGATCGTTTATTTAGAGAAACTAGATAGATGGATGATGTGGTCTCATTGCATTACAAAATTATTTACCCAATCATATTCATAGCATAGGACAAAGATCCAACACATGGTATCAACTTTCACATCATGACTGGTAACATTGTTATTAACAAAAACATAGTAGACATCCATAAAACATAAATTAAATGACTCAAGAAAATAGAAAATTATAAAGAAAAGAAAAATAACAAGAAATGAAAAGCATATTAAGAATTGGAAAATTTTGAAGAAATAGAAAAATGATAAAACATTGTAAGAAAAATGTGAACATGCATTTATTAGTTCTTGATTCAAAATGGGGCATCTCTGCTATGACTAAACTCATGGGCAAGTATTCAAAAATGGATCCACATTCCCTTGGTTATACACCATAATTTTTTCTATTTATCATCTTTAGTGATTTGAGTTTTTGCTTGGTTGCACATTTAATATTGATGGTAATTAGGTTTTGATCATTTGGAGACATAGATTCAACTAGACTAGAAGGTATTTTCTTTTTATAGGGTCTAGATATGTTCTCTTTTTGACTTTCTATTTTAGTTCTTGGGCCTCCTTGTTTAACATCTTCTTTTGGTGTATAGTCAAAGTGTAAGATATCTTTCTCTAAGTTCTTTATTTGGTTCATTTTCTTAGTGATGAGTGGCGAGGTACCCCTACACTCAACCATACGAATACGAGCATTTCACGCACGATTTGGTTGAACTCTACAGATAGGCTAGTTGTGGTATCTAGATAGTTACTCGTTGATCACAGTTCATTGTCTTCTCACCTGGACTAATATTTTCTTTGTCATGTATGGTTTAGTCTAGAGTGAGGTGTATGATGTGGTCCTAGACTAGTGCTACTCCTATAGGCAATGGAAAGTAACTTTGTTTTAACTAAGAGGGAAAGGGTGAAGAGAGTCTAAGCTAGCCTAAGTGCGATTACCAAGCACATGTCCTAGGTACGCTATTGGGATTACCAAGCGCATGTCCAAGGTACACTACTAGGATACCAAGTAGTAGTCATACACTTGGTCCAAGATGTGTATGGATGATTAAGGAATGGATGCTCATCACACTTAGGCTAGCTTAGACTCTCTTCACCCTTTCCCTCTTAGTTAAAACAAAGTTACTTTCCATTGCCTCTAGGAGTAGCGCTAGTCTAGGACCACATCATACACCTCACTTTGGACTAAACCATACGTGACAAAGCAAATACTAGTCTAGGTGGGAAGACAGTGAACTGCGATCAACGAGTAACTATCTAGATACCACAACTAGCCCGTCTATGGAGTTCAACTGGATCATGCGTGAAATGCTCGTATTTGTATGGTTGAGTGTAGGGGTAACTTGCCACTCATCATTGGTGCCATTTTCGGGGATGGTGCTAGTTATTTAGATTAGTTACATCACACAAGATTGCTATAACAAAGTATTTACGATATATCCTTTAGAAAAGAAATTAATTTCAACTAAGTCACACATGATTCACAACAATGTCTCTCTCGCAAGACTATGACAATGCAACAACTAGTAAGGCAATTCATTGGAGAACCAAAAAATTATATGATGATGAAAATAAATTTTGGAGTACTCAACCTTATGCAGGATTCCCCTACATTCACGAATACCCCAATGATACTCAAAGACTTTCGTCATCCAACTCTGATACCTCTAGTAAGGATGAGACATTCCATAGAACGAGGAGGCTCGAAAGGCCTAGGACCTTCTTGATAACTAATAAGAACTTATTTGGGGATGATTGGAAGACTTACAAAAGTCATAACGAGTTTTATAGTTCCCTCTCTTCCTCTATTCCTTCAACGTTAGATTGTGAGACGGATCACTATCTTTCAAGGGATTGGCATAGAACTAAAAATTGAGCTCACAAAGAAAATCAAGAATGCCAACATGAACAAGGACAACATCATCCCAATGCACAAACTCACAACCCACTTAGTGACAATGAACCCCTGCTGGCCACTAAGACCCCAATGCCTATACAAGAGGCCATTCAAATATCCCACAGGCATCGAAAGGAAAGTCGTCTACCCATGCTTGATTTAAACAACTTTTCCAAATTTTCAAGAGGCTATGATTTAGATCCGCAACATCATCTACAAGCCTTCCATGATGCCTGTGTATGGAATAACATTGATAATGGATGGAAAAAACTTAAGCTCTTTCCTACGACACTCGTTGGCCAAGAAAAAGTATCGTATAGGTCGTTAAACCAAAATCAATTTGATGTTGGCTAACAATGGTAGAACTATTTAGTGAAAGATATTCAACCTATGCAAGAGTGTCAGCCTTGAGGAGACAAATCCAAGAGTGGAAACAAGTGCAACATGAGCCCTTGGACATGGCCTTAGAAAGATATTACACACTATTAAACAAATGCCCAGGCCATGGGTTCTCTGAGGAAAGGCTAATGTAGCATATCATAGATGGCCTCTGTAATGAAACAAGGGAGATCCTAGGGATTTACGCCCAAGGTCAACTATATGAGCTACAAACCCATCAACTCCAACAGCTTATCAAGTAGGTAGCAAAAGAAGAAGAAGAAATGGCTAAATGGGAGAATGCTGAAAAATCTCAACAGGCCCAAAAATCAACAAGGGCCCATGATTATGAAGAGGAGAAATCAACTCACCACAAGGAGGTTAAACCATCTTTGCCAATACTACAATCATTGGATGAAGTTAAGGCAAGGATCAATAGGATGATGGAATGGATACATGAAAAATGTGAAGAATATGCCAACGCTATTAGAGGTCGAATTATGACAACCCAAGAAATAGGACAAAACACCTTTCAACAATTGGAGAAAAGGGTTGAAGAGAATAAGAACTTAACTGCCAATCATACGTATCAATGTAACATTTTCCTGTACGATCACCCCAAGGGCCAATGCCCAATCTTGTCACATTTACATGAGCATTGAGGAAGAATGTTACATCCAGAGTTCATGCAAAAATACTATGTTCAATCATAGTGGCAACAATCCTAGTCGTGGGGGAGGCCATCCCCAAATTGGTTACACCCTTCATACCATCCGAACCTAAGTGCTTATCAAGTTCAACATCTTGTTTCCCCAACTGGGCCAACATCTCCTATCTCACCACATTATTATTATTCTCCTCAATACTATCAATCCATATCCTCTCCAACAGGACCACCACCTCATGTACATTACATTGCTACTCAATTTCAACATTCTCATCCTTCACCTCCTTCTACATTACCACCAAGTGTTCCAGAAGGTTTTGCACCACAGCATCAACCCACAAACGTTACTTGTGCTTCTACTGTCAATAGTAATGGGAATCCTCCACAACATCATAGGCATCCCTTCTTTAGATGTGACCATAGAAAGGGACACCACAGTTCAGAAACCACTGCATCTGCCAACTTAGCACAAGTCCAACATTGTGGTGCATCTTCCTCTTCGAACACAATGCCTCATGTTATCTTATTAGGGCCAGCACTCAATACTCCAACAACCATGGGGCCCAATGAATATAGCCACATGGGGAGACATGTTGATACTTGCATACCATCTTATGGTCACAAGTACCATAGTGGGTTAACTCATAAATAAACCACATCTTATAACTTGCCCCACTATGTTAACTCTAATCAAGTATGTGAACCCCAATGGGGTAAGTATGATTGGGTCCCAATATTTCCAACATGCAAGGATCCCAACCTTCCATTTATTAATTCTAGTCATGCTCAACCATTTAGTTATGGGGGGTATCCCCCATTCTAACAACAGCAGAATTAATAAATATTTTCCTTTTCTTTAATTTTACAAATTTTTTGTTTTCTAGTTTTTCATCTTTCAATTTATTGTTTTTTCTTTTTGTCTTTTTATGAGTAATCTCATCTACGAATAAAAAACTCATGTGACTCATTGGTTGAGGTGTTGTTCTATGCTATCAAGTCTTAGATGACTAATTATTTAGACAGCAAGCCCACAACATCCATCCACCCATTCTAATAATAATAGGTTCTCTTTGGTGACATCAAGGGGACTTGTGGATTCTCTTTGGTGACATCTGTGGGAGTTATCATGCAGCCTAGTTATACTAAGATCCTTATAGATCTAACAGAAAATGGGAGTAAGAGTAATAAAAAGGCACTCAATAAGGAAACCCAATGCTATTCTAGGGGGTCCCGCTGGAAAGACATGCACCCATGCCTGAAGGTAGGTGGCTTCTCTAGATTAAGCACTTCATAAAAAAAAAACATGTGTGCCACAAAGCAAAAATAACTCCTCCCTTGAATGAAATGCCAAGTGATCATATGCCTTGCTATCATGGTTCTCTCATGGTTGTCCATCATTGGATGAAGCAATGTAATGTCACTAATTGAAGGAATGGACTTGGTCTTGAGTTTGGAGCAATGGGCTAATGACACATTAATTATGCCCTGCACTCAGGATTCATTATGCACTGGGTCAGCTACCTCATGTCCCAATCTCTGCAATCCCTTCTACAATTCACCTCATCTCGCTGTTCATGTATTTGTGACTTGTGTCTTGTGTAGCATTGAATGAATACCTCATCATGGTAGTATCAACATGTGTGTGTTTTGTTGCATCGGTGTAGATTACATTTAACCCTTCTAGTGCCTACAAACATTTTAAGGTGTGGTTACGCAAGGGCATTATAGGTTGAAACCTGCTTTGGGGAGGACCCACTTGCATGACTTTTGTAATTTGTACTTGTTACACACCACCACATCATTTTATATCCTCTGAGTACTTCATTGTCAAATCTATTCTTTCCTTTGTCATCATTTTATCAAACGTTCCTCAAAACCATTACATGTCCTTTGATATGTCACCTAAACAAACCAGGTCCAACATTAATCTCTTAGGGCAACTTCCTTGAAAAAATTTCTAACTCTAAAATCACACTAAGCAAAGAATTCAACATTTAATAAAGGCAATAAGTAAGGTATGAAATAATTGAACTTCTTTCAATAACCTTACTAACAATTGATCTTTGTGTGATTATAGATGGCCCCTAAAAGAGGACAACAAGGAGGACCTTCTCAAGGTGCAACTAAATGCCCAGGGGGAGGCAGAAGCTAAGGACCTCATGCAAGACATGCGAAGCAGGAGGCACAATCATTCAGCATCCATCAGGGAACTCCTCTCACTACACAATCTAGCCAAGCAAAAGGTGGAGATGTTAGGGCCTACGCCTATGAAGAGGAACAATGGCTATTTTTGGCATGGCATGTCAAGGCCAATCAAGTGTTCTTGCAGCTTCCGTGTCCATGGAAAGTGCCAACTCCATCAAACATTGGAACATCAGCATGGATGGCTCATAATCCTTGGATAGAAGAGGAAAAACATCAAGCGCTTCTTCAACGGTATCAATCTCAAAAGCTTGAAAGGTACCCATGGAGGAAACACTGCCACCTGGAACCACATGAGTTCCAACAAAGTTTTGTAATTCTGTGTCTGTGTCCTAATTTTTTTTTGTTCAATTCTCCACTATGACATGAGTAAATTCCTAGTCAGTCAATAATCCCATACCTATCCATTGTGTAATCAATGGGGCTTATTCTCATTTTTTTTGGATCGAGAATGAGTTTTCATTCAGTCATGGGGGTATGATAAATCATGATTCATTAGGCTCCAATATCGGACCTGTGATATCGTGTACACGATATCGTGGCCTGGCTAGCAATATCAGATGCACGATATTATGACTCTTGTGCAAGCCAATAAATACACATGTAGGCGCAAGGAGTTGAGTCAGTTTTTAGAGTCAGTCAGTAGTTCAGTTAGAAGTTAGTTTCATTTTTAGTTCTTCTCAACCCTTTCTCCCAATGCATGCCCACAGTGTGATGATTGTAATTATACAGCACCTATATTCGAGTGTGACGTACTTGGACATGCTCATGACCAGAAATAAAGATCAAGATTACTTCATCATTACAACATTCACTTAGTTTAATCATTTAATTATTATTTATTTCTTTCATAATTAATCTCTCTCTACCTTCCTCTCCTATCCCTGTTAGTAAACACGGAATAAGTATGACTTAATCACGAGCATTTAAGTGTGACTACTTGGTATCCCAATAACATACATAGGACATGCGCTTAGTAATCCTAGTAGTAGTCATATACGAGGTCCAAGATGTGTACGAATGATTAAGGAATAGATGCTCATCGCACTTAGGCTAGCTTAGACTCTCTTCACCCTTTCCCTCTTAGTTAAAACAAAGTTACTTTCCATGCCTCTAGGAGGAGCACTAGTCTAGGACCACATCATACACCTCACTTTGGACTAAACCATATGTGACAAAGCAAATACTAGTCCAGGTGGAAAGATAGCAAACTGCGATCAACAAGTAACTATCTAGATACCACAACTAGCCTGTCTGGGGAGTTCGACCGCATCGTGCAGGAAACGCTTGTATTCATATGGTTGAGTGTAGGGGTACCTCACCACTCATCACTTAGGACTAGAACTAATAAGTGGATTGGATGTTTCTATCAATCTCTTGAATGGTTTGGTATTGTCATTCTTGAGCCACTAGGTGTCTTTTGGTTTAGTGGCTATTGTGTAGACTTGGTTTTGCACACACACTTGTTCTTTAAGTTTGTTATGGGTTGGTATAGGGATCATGTTATCACTTTGAAATTTTAGCCCACAATTGCACTCTTTATTATTATTAGAAATCCATGGAATTTTCTATCTTGCCATAGTGATAGGTTCATCTTTTATGTCTTATGTTGAAGTGATAATGTTTGTTGGCTTTTGTGTAGGATTAGGAGACATTGTTTTTGTGAGGAAGGGGGTTGCACTAGATTGTCCTTGTGCTAGTTCTAATGAGCTAGTAGATCTACTAGTTTTATTCATATGTGTGGGAACTCTCCTAAAGAAAGACTGTTTCTAAGATTTTTGCTAAGATCTACAAAAATTATCATTCATTTGTATGTTCACAATACAAGTGGCATTCTTCTATTAAGGTTGTGATGCCAATCCTTCCTGCATTATTGGTGGTGACATATGTTGAAGGAAAGTATGAGAGTATTAAGGATGTGACAGAGGATAAGAGGCACAAGATGGTGATCCCACAAGAGATGTTGCAAGTTGATGGTATTTAGGAGAGTAGTAGTAGTGGTGATTTGATGCATGGGAAGTAGAACCATTTGAAGAAACAAGTTGTTAAGCATAGTATCCATAAGGGTCCGGCTGGTGATAGGGATATTGCTGGTTTGTTGATGGCATCCTCCACGATTTTGGGTTTTTCCACTATGGTTGATAATAGTCTTGAGATTGATAAGAAGTCCCATTGGGATAGTATTTTTGGTTGTAGAACTATCTATAATTACCTTGTGGGGAAGACAATCTTCTAATAATTTGCTTTTCTACAAACTTGGGATTCAAAGAAAAAGCCTTAGACTCTTGTAGATGTAACATAACTGGGCAATAGCCCTTTGGATGTTCATATTGAAAAATGTCACATTCATCCTTTGCCTTTGTATTTGAGTTTGTAACCTCTTCTACTACAACTATTTTCTCTTTTTGTCGATAAGTGTCCTTATCTATTTCCTTGTTCTTTTTTCTCCTCTTATTTTGTCCATTTGATCCTATTTGCTTTACCTTCTTCTCTATGATTTAAAAGTTGGCTGTAACTTTTTCATTCATCAACTCCCATATCTTATCTACCCTTTCTTCAATCTTAGAAATAGACTTTTGTATTAGCAATATATTATGTGAAATCAACTCATCAAGAGCTACCTCTTTTTCCTAATCACAAATATGAATCTCCTCTTTGAGAGGAGTTGGATCCCAATTATATTTCTCTATGCTCTCCCTTTTACATAACTTTCCTTCTTCTCTCCCATTCAATTAGCCTTTTGTATATGATGGGCTCTTAATTTTGATAATATTCCTTGAGTATAGATCCCAAGGGCCTTTCTTATTGTGGTATGAAGTCCATCTATGATGTGATGAAGCTACTCTTTTTGAGAATAATCATGGCTTGGGAATTTATGTAGTAGAGAATAGTATCTGTCCAAGGCTACATCCAGGGATTCATGATTTTCTTACTTCTACCCTTGGATTTGTTTTCTTAGATCGAACACTCTTGAATAGGTTTAATATTTCTCATTAAAAAGCTCAAGCATTGTTGACCACTGGTGGATTGAATCTAGTTCCAACGATCTATACCAACTTTCAACTTCTTCTATTAGTGTCTTAGGAAACAACTTAAGCTTTTGCCACTTAGTTTTGATATTTTGTAAGGTGTAGGCATCATGGAACACTTGTAGATGATGTTGTGAATTAGAATTGTAGCCTCCGTCAAATTTAAGAATGTTGTTCATATTAAGTTGTTTGATGCAGCTTTCCCTTTGATGTTTATGGGGTATTCTAACTACCTCCTTGATTTCTATCATCCTTCTAATAGCCAACAAGGGTTCATCGTCATCAGACATGTTATGGTAATAATCTCTATTTCTATTTTTTTGATTATGATGATCTCGCCTATGCTCCATTTGATACCTTGTATATTGTCCTTGATTTCCATTTCTATCTCTATTGTGATCCCTTAGTGAAGCTCTATCTCCATACCTATGTTCATCTTCATTAAAACTAGACATTGAAGAGTAAGAGGAAGATGATGAATTGGAAGAATCACCATGGCTCTTATATGTCCCCCCATGGTCCCTTGATTCATCTCTTTTATGTTTGGAGGAGGTCTTAGGCCTTGAGAACCTCCTTATTCTAGGACTTACTCCATTTCCTCTAGGATTGTTTGCATTAGTTGAATGTAGTCTTTGAATATAGTAAGGGTTAAAATGAGCATATGAGACCCTTGCTTGCAGTGGTTCACTCAAATTCTCTTTAGTATAAATCCTATCATGTCTCCTACTAGTATTCTCATCATGTGATGCATTATCAATCCTATTCGAAGAAGACATATTTTTATTAGATAATGTATGTAACTTAAAATATTAATATTTTCGAAAAGATAAATTGTTAATGCTTTAACAACGATCGTTTATAATATAACTAATCTAAATTACTAGCATCATCCCTGGCAACAATTCCAATGATGAGCAACAAGTATACCCAATGCCCAACCATACAAATCACAATCATGTACTAGTGATCCAGTCAAATTCTGCAAACTTAGTTCCTAAGTTTGCCCATAGTCATAAACTATGAATCAAGGGATCATGTGATCATTTTCTTCCTAACTCATACTTGTACTATCTGTGTGTATGGTTAAGTGTGGATTAAGGCTTATGATTAAGGTATATCCCACAAGCATGGCATCACAGAGAACAACTCCTAAACATTGACAAATCATGCTACAAACTATTTATGTTCAATGTTGAACATCTTTATGAGGTTTTGCAGCTCATAGTAATCATTCATTCTTCTAGACAGGTTCTTAGCAACAGATTGTTGATTGATGAATATGCTCCTAAGAACTTTAAGCTCAACGTTGGTTGTCTCCAACTGTCATTTAGCCTCCTCATGATGCTTGAGTTTTGCCTTGTATAAGAGATAGGAACTGACCACTTTCTTTTCCAATTCAGTCCTTGGTCTCCCTGCTATCAGCATAGCTAAGTTTGCATAATGTAAGTTGGCAAGCTCCATATACTCTATCATCTCCTCAATTTGCAACTTCATTAGGCAGATGTCTACCTTATTGTACACATTTAAGCCATCAAAAATTGGCTGCCATATGTCACCTCTTTGTTGGAGTTGCTAGAGGGCTTTGTTCATCTTCATCTTGGCCAATTGCATTTCTTTTTCATTTACCTCCTTGAGGAGTCCAACTTGGTCTTTGTAATGATTCTTAACTTGTTCAAATTTCATAGCCTCGTTTTTCTAGACAGCTACCTTGATGGCCCATTTCTGACGAAGTGCTCAAACCTCCTCCATCGAGAGATTCATATGTTCTACTACCAACCTTCTCAGATCAAGATTTACCTTAGCTAGCTACTCCTATTTTTGTTAAACAAACTCAACCATCTAGTCTTTCTATTGTTCAATGCTTTGTAGGCAATTAATATCCTTGGCGAGAACCAAGTTTTCCTTGTGGACTTGTGACAAGTCCTTGTTGGTGTTAAAGGCCATGGCTTCTAACAAGAACGTGTTAAAGACCACCACCTCCTTTGCAATCTCAACCTCCCTTATTTTGTGTTGAAGTTGTTGGAAAGCTTCATTCCTTGTGAGCTCCAAATTGAGAATAGCAAGGTTGGAGAGACAAATCCACAACTTCACAACTCCGATAGCCAACTATTGATTCTCCATGATGGTTGTCTTTACTTAGGTGTTGGTGATAAAGAGTTTACCCTTCATCTCTAGCAACTCTGACTAGATTATAGTAATCTCATTCAGGAGATTAAAGATCTCTGGAGGTGGTTGCTTAGATCCTACCAATTGTTCTAACACTTTTCCGTGTTAGGCTACGCTCAACCAACCAACTCTTGCTTTGGTGGATGTTTAAATATTTGCCATTACAGTAATATTTGGCATGGATGTTGGAGAATTATTTAGGGCCTTTGCTACTCTATTGGCCATCACCTTCACCACTATCTCCTATCCTTAATTTTGCATCACCAAAATAGTCGTCCCCTCGCCTTTCTCCAAGAGGACCAAGAAAGTTGCAGCATTCCCAAAAATTTCAAGGAATACTTATCCAAGGATGGACACGATAACTTCTCAAGCACTAGGATTTGATCTTGTAGGTGTCTAGTTTCGTTGTGCTAAGAATAATGGGGCAGTTTTCTCCAACCTACTGATGGTCCTTGTGAGCTCATTGAGATGGCTTAGTGCTAGATGATAAACCAATGGTTCCCCACCACCTATTGAACCTTGTTGTTGCTATAGCTACTAGTCATGGAATTTTTGGAGCCTTTTTGTAACTACTAGTACCTATGGTGTGGCTTCTCATGTAGGTGATGGTGGTGGCCTCTCCTCTTTCTACAACTTTGCTGCTATGTTATCCTTCATCATCTTCTACTAAGATGCAGCAAGAGCATAACGAACTGTATCATTGGCATAGCATGCTATGCCTCCCTTTTTATAAAGTTTTCTGATGAAGCATGGAAAAGGAAGTGTCTTCCTTCCTTTTGTATTTTCTTTAGAGTGCTTGTGTATCTCTAAATAAATTAGCTGTGAAAGGTTGATAAAGAATTTGTCACTTAAAGTGACGCATGCACAGGTGGAGAAGGTTGTGACCTTGCTTGACCTCACCATGGGGTTCAAGTGATAGGCCACGATTTTGAAATAAGCATGCTTTGCCTATTGCTCAACATGTTTGGAAATAGACATCCACAATTTGTAACAACTTTCAACCAAACATCAATGTAATCATTCTTGGTAATCAACCTACTTTGTCTACTTCCTTTTTTTGCATTTAAAATTATCTTTGACCATTTATTATCTCCTTTATTTGGAAGTTTCAATGTGCAATTATTTTCTAGCAACAAGAGCATAACTATAACCTCTCTTTAGGAGTTAAATACTAAATTCTCAAAGATGTCACGTAGGAGTTAAATACTATATTCTCAAAGATGTCACTTTTCAATTACAACTTCAAGATGCCACTTTTCAATAACAAGTAGAAAAGCTCCTAGTGAAAGTTGAACAATTAATTTGTTTTCTATAGTATTAATTTTATTTTATTTTGGAGGCTCAACGATGGGAAGCTTTCAACTTTTCTTGTATGTGTTTTTTACCTCTTATCAATAGTCTTTTTTTCTCTAGAGAAAGTTCTCCTTCTATGATTAATGAGATTAATGTTAATGAGGTTTTGTCTTACCACCACTTAATCTAAGTGGTAACATATACAAGAGACAAATTTAATAACAATAGAGAAAAGAATCTTTAATTAATTAATTTTTTAATGAAATGTTGAAATAGGTAAACAACCTTTTAAAAAAGCATGCATTTTTTTCTTTTAGCAAATGTTGTTAAGTACATAAAATTTTTCTTAAATCTACAATACTACCATTTGCATTTATCAAGATCCAGTATGGAAAATTATCTTAAATTCCTTCAACCAAATATCGAGGTGCATTTTCTGCTCCTTTGTAAATCTTGTGAAAAATATCCAAATTCAAAGCTTCACAACGCATAGTTCATATGCTTAATTGTGCAATTTTGGATGTCTTGTGAGAACACCATTTCTTAAGTTGTTAAGCTAACACCTAGAATGGCCAAGACAAAGTCTCAAAGTTTGTAAGATTACTAAAATACATGGTTACAAAAACTATTTTCCAAAAAATGAAAAAAAAATTTACATTCCCTAAGAATTACTGTTACATTGAAATGAAAAATGAAAATTTACAACATAATCCCCCAAGTCATCTTGGCTCAAGAAATTTCCAATGGAATTAGAAAATTGAAATAAAAAAACAAAATATCTCTTCAAAGTTCAATCACACGTAATATATGAGTAGAATAGAACAGTTTTGCGTGCACAATCTTGCACATTCAAGAGCTCAACATCAAAAACTTCAAATTGCTTAGCACTGAAAAAGGTTGAAGGCCCAACCTGAAATGTAAGACAAAAAAAATCTTAAAATATCCTTAATCAACATATTCTATTAAATAAAACAAAATCTAAGGAAAATCTCAATGATAATATATAAATCAGTCTGAACCTCTGCAATGTCAACAATAATTCATTTTTACCTATTATTTTTTTGTAATTCATGTTTACATATTATTTTTTATAATAAATGTTATTCACAATTGGCAGTGTTAGAACTCTTAATCTCATGAATCAAATAATCGCAGTGTTGTTTTAACATTTTGTTCATAAATATTGTTGGATCTAGATATGCATTCCTAAATTTTACACACATGCACTTGTATAGTATAATCTTCTGTAGGATATCTTTTTTTAGCACTGTAAAAAACACGTTCTTTTTTTTGTATCGGCGTTATTTCAAATGTTTTAATGTTAAAAACACATGCAAACATTTTAATCTCTTTTAATTACATTTCTTCATCATCATGCAAACAACAGTAAAATTGTATTCTTGGACCTTTAATTTTTGATTAATTTATTACATATGGATACAACTTCAATTACGAAGTGCTTAAATTTGCTCTTGTACAGGAATCTACCATTATTTATATTGGAAAACCAACATATAATTGATATTTCAACGAGAGAGTTTCTTCGGTCCATTTTGTTTGCAAATGTTCATGTACGATGACATTTCTTTCTTAAAAAGTGAATTCAGAGTCTATTATCAAAGAGGTATACCTTCTTGTTAAGGCTTATGACCTGCATCCCATGAGTCCCACAAATTTATCTTAACTTGTTATATTGAGGTAAACAGAAATCGTACAAAAAATCATAGCTGAATTGAACTATCCAACAGATCTCTAGGGTCTTCACGTGGATGTAATAAAAAAACAGTTCAGTTAGATGATTCCTCAATTTGATGATGTTTTCATGAGTTTCTTTCATTCATTCATGTCTAGCCAAAGCTAAAACTTTAACTACTTTGCCATATAATTGACAATATTGTCGCCTAATGCAAGCTCCCTGCTATGTTTGCTTTATTTTTCATATGTAGTGTATTTTTCTTCATATGTAGACATATGTATTTTATGGTGAATACATGTGTTTAAAAATCTAAGTCTCCATGTTTGTCTCACATGATGCAATTTTGTAATTAAAAAAGAGAAGACAAAGAAGTCAAAGTAGATTCACTAATGGGTCCTCACGACATGTCAATCATCCATTGTTTGGGACCACAAAAGAGGTCATTTGTCCTGTATCCATGAGTATGGACCACAATTCCTTTCTCTTTGTCATTCGTTGGGTGATCAGGTAAAGATTTGTTTTTATGCTTTATCTAAGTGTGCTCTTACGCCACTAGAACTCTATATATTGATACATTGGACTATCTTTCAAGATGAGGAAAGAGAAAGCAAGGAAGAAGTAATGAAATGCTAATGAGTTGAAGCTTTCCTCCAATCACAAGTCTTATTTTCAGTTTTCAGCCTCTATTTTATCAATCTCATTCTTGTTTCAATTGCACTTCTATCTTGTTCCAATTTCAATATCATCATTAAAACTTGTGATTCAAGCTCAAGAGACTTAAAACACACAGGAGACTAAATTCTTTTGTTGCTCTTTCGGTATACCATTGCCATACTTTGATTTGCAGGTCAAGAAGACAGAAGGGGCAAACTCCTTGCCAACACTAAAAAAATCTCATCATCTTGCAACATTCATCTCTTAGATCTTGCATCAAAGATTGATCCCTTGGAATACTATAGTTTCTACAAACTCCATACTCGAGTGGGAAGGATGCCCTCCAAGTCTTAGAAGCTTCAAGGTTGAGTTTGAGGCATTTCAGGCTTGATGGATGGTAATTTAAGCAGCATCTCTATGTAACTGTGACTCAACCATAAGTTGCGGTCTTATCAAAGACCTACAGCGACTGAAATATAGGTCACATGTTAGATCATAATCAAGATCAACATTGTCCAATCATTAGTTATGTGAACTGATTTTGTCAAAAGATAGGATGTAAGTTGAAACATCACATCTAAGTTAGACTTTACATTGTGAAAAATTGTGTTTACAGAAAGAACAAGATACCCACCAAAAGCTCTGAATAGATCATGTACCAAAGATATATGTAAATCAAAATATAGCCGTAAAATTGAGAGTGAAGAAAGGAACTTACGATGATCTAAGACTTCATGGCTGTGTAGGATCCATTTCCTAAACAGGAGAGAAAGTCCAAGAATGAGTTAGACATCAAAGAAATGTCAAATTGACTCAGAGTCGATGTGCGAAAAAGCAATCGTAAGTTGAGAAATGCAAGATGTGTAAGTTGTGGACAAAGTATTCACAATGAATAGGCCACATAAGGTGCGGTAGTCCAAGTGTTAATGGCAAGTGAAGAATGATTACAAGTGCACAAGCACTTAGTCTCACATGTAAAACCAACAGAGAAAAATCCCGTATATTCGAAGACCTGAACAAAACAGTTCATAAGATGGTTGTATGACTCACAAACAACTATTTATTCAATAATTATCAGGTGTTAACTTTTGGTTAGTTGATCTTGGTAAGTAGAGTTGTCCATGAGACATAAAACAAAACTCTAACAGCATGGTCTCCTAACTTGTCTACGACAACCTTACCACATCTCATAGTTTCAGTGATTTTTAGAGGACCACAAGCCATAATTCAATCATGATCCAACCTTAGCAAACATTGCAAGTTGAGGTCACCTCATAGCTAACAAAAAGAATTCATGGTATATTCGTAGTTGTTATCTTATTCACCCTAAGTTGTGGTTTGGTTGTGATTTTACCAGCTTAAAAATATGCCTCTGTTTTTGTTTTACCATGAATCCTGATGACCTTGTGATTAGACCACAACATTCAAAATTTTAAGCAGGAAGCAAATTGCAAGTCCCAATCAAGCTGCAGTTCAGTCCCAATAAGCTAGGACTTGTTAAGGGAAAAAGAAAATCAAAAGATAAAAAGCAGTCTTGATGTTTTAGATTCTAGGATGGCTCCTTTAGAGCCAACATTTGATATCAGAGCATTAAGGTTGAGACTGAAGACCTTCAAAGCTTGAAGGAAGGCTCAAGAGAAGAAGAAGAAAATGTCAAAAGAGGTTCCAAAGTGTTCCATTATTTCTGATGGACAAAACGACTTCACTTATTGATGCATTTTAATAAAGAGCTTGTTTGAGCTCAATGATTGTTGGGTTGAACAAGGCTTCTTAAAGCTCACCAATCAAGTACACTCTCCCAAAATCAAAGAAAGCGCAATGAAGATAAAAAGAAGAATGTTCTTACCAAGAGGATTCTTTGTAGTTCCTTGAGTGTAAGTGTTGAGGCCAACATCATTACAAAAGACAATGCAAATATTGTTGGGATGTTCTTGTTCAAGAGTATCATGGCTCAAGTGATATAAAGCAAATCAAGCAATATAAGATAAGAAATGAATTTGAGAATGTCCACACGATCAAAGATGATTTTCTTGATGTCTTTTTCAAAAGAATGCATGACATTTTTAGGAATCTAGATACATGTCAAATGCTCTACAACAATCCCAAGCACAAGACCACGATTGTGCACACCAAGAACTTGAAGACTGTCACTGTTGAAGAGCTTATGGCTTACATGAAGACTTTGGATGAGCTTGATATCAAAGATGGTTCTCAAAGTCAAGTCTTTTTCTCCGGTGAGAAAAGAGTAAGAAGAAGAGGCAATGAAGCAGGAAGAGAAGGCCAAAATCAGCATCAAAGTAAGGGACAAATCCAAGGATATCAAAAAGCAAATTTCTTCCAAGAGGATGAAGTAGAAGAGGAAGAAAAGGCTATTTTAGAAGTAGAGGCTTTCATTCTCAAAGTCAAACAAGAAATTTCAAATCTGATTTTGATTAGAGAAATGTGAACTGATGCCCCAATTATAAGAAGGAAGGGCACACGAAAGATCAATGTTGGTTCAAGGTAGGCTTCCCAAGCCAATCCTTAAATGATGCAGAATCAAAAGCCCAAGATGTTGATGTTTCTATGGAAGTAACTCCAACTATGAAGAAAGGAAAACAAGTGAAAGGAAGTGGAGCAACCAAAATGAAGTTATTGCCTTCACTCCCAAGATGCTAAATCACATTTGTGCATTATCTACAATAAAAGTTTTTAGAGCCTAATGAATACATTAAATGATTTGAGACATGTATAAAAGAGCTACCACTAAAATTAGACTGGCTTGTGGAACAACATCTGATTTTCACTCATAGTAGGTCTACATCAAAAGTATGTGCTTAGCCTGTACTTATTTGCCATTATTATGAATGAATTAACAAAGGAAATACAATATGAAATTCCTTGATGTATGCTATTTGTAGAGGATATTGTAGTGGTGGACACATATCGAGAAAATATTGCTTCTAAAATGGAGAAGTTGAGGCACTCTAGAATCAAAAGGCTTAAAAATTAGCAAAAGTAAGACAAAATATATAGAATGAAATTTTAATAACATAAATACTGGTGAAATAGAAGTAACAATTCAAGGCAAAAAAGTCCCTCATTGCAAATAGTTCCGCTACCTAAAAAAAACCATTCAATCATATGGTGAAATTGACAAAGATATAAGAAATAGAATTGAGGTAGGATGGTCACAGCTGAGTCAAGCTAGTGGTGTTCTATGTGATAAAAGAATATCAATAAAATTAAAAGGGAAATTTTACAAGACAGCAATTAGGCCTACTATCTTATATGGTGTTGCATGTTGGGTAGTACAAAAGAGGTATGAATAACAAATCAACGTGGCAAAAATGCGAATGCTTTGATGAATGTTGGATGTTGAATGTTAGTAGAAGAAATAAACTACATAATATAGACATCAGAGGAAGACTTGGAGTAGCTTCCATTTTAGATAAGCTACAAGAATGATGGCTAAGATAGTTTAGACATGTGTAAAAAAGATTAGACATGAGTCTATAAACAAAGGTTGCTACATCATTGTTCCAAGAAAGCCACCAAAAGGAAGACCAAAGAAGACATAAGAAAAAATGATTGAAGATGAATTGAAGAAACTACAAATAAACAAAGATCTAGCTCTTCATCGAGGTGAATGGTGAAAAAGAACTCATGTAGCCAATCCTATTTTGTTGGGACAAGGCTAGGATGATGATGATGATGAAATGTTTCTAGAGGCAATGTTGCAGGCCTAAAAGTTGAAGATCTGTCCATCATCCTTACTAGATTGTGACACAAATGGTTAGGGCATGCCAACTATAAATACATTCAAAATGGTGAAAAATCATGCATCCATTATAATGAGGTACCCTTTCATTTCAAACGAAATGTGTGAAACATGTGCATATGACAAGCAAAAGTCCTCTCCTCAAAATGCACATGAGAAGAAAAGAGAAAAATTAGGAACCCCTTCACATGGACTTGGTGAGACCAATGTAATCAACATTCATTAATGATGCAAGGTATTTCATATCCATTGTTGATGACTTATCAAGATATACTTGGTGCTATTTGTTGCATACTAAAGATGAGGTTTTTTCTACTTTCAAATATTTCAAGAATCTTACTAAGAATCAATTAAAAGCAAAAATTAAAGTCATTAAGAGTTATAACAATGGAGAGTTTGTAAACATAGAAGTTGACAGCTTTTGTGATACTCATGGGATTGAGAAGCAAACCACATGTGGTTATTCTCCTCAATCAAATGATGTGGCTGAAAGGAGAAATGACATATTGCAAGACATGGCAATGTGCATGTTAGGGAAAGCAAACTTGCCTTATTCATTTTGAAGTCCTATTTTTTATATAGGTTGGATTCTTCTTCAACTAAAGGTATCACTTCCTATCAAGAATTTTATGGCAAAACATCAAATCTATAATTTGAGAGTGTTTGGAGATGTTTGTTGGATCCATGTGTTGACTAGAAAGCATCCTATAAATGTTTTGACCCTATTAAGAGGAAATTTATTTTATCAAGAAAATATTTTTGAACTAATGCATTTTGAAAAGAAAGATGAAGGTACAGGTCATGGACAGCCAATGGAAGTTGAGGAACAGCTATCAAATCCACCCTCAAGGATTAACATGATACATCCACCCTCTCAAATCATTGATCAAGATTTTTGAGAGGAAGTTCACAAGAAGCATGAGCTGATTCCACATTGCATATGCAGCTCTCATTCATGAGCCAAAATCAGTTGAATATGCTCTCATGTCCAAGAATTGGACAAATGCCATGAAAAAGGAGATTGAGTCCACTAAAAGGAATCCAACTAGATGATTAATACAAGATAGCTTCTCAAAACAAAATATAATGAAGATGGATCCTTGAACAAATTCAAGGCAAGATTAGTGGCTAGAGGCTTCATGCAAAAGAAAGGAGTTGACAATTGGGAGATTTTTGTACCAGTGGCTAGGTTTAACACCATCAAGCTCCTTGTCTCTATTGTTGCTCATAGAGGCCTCAAACCTTATCAAATGGATGGCAACTCAGCCTTCTTAAATGGTGTATTGGAGAAAGTCTAACATTACTAGCCACAAGGATTCACCAAAAAAAGTGAAGAGGAAAAGGTATGCAAGCTCAATAAAGTAATATATGGTTTGAAGCAAGCTCCTAAAGCTTGGTTTAGAAGGATTAATGATTATTTGGGTAGTAGAGTCTCTAATAAATTGAGATTGAGTAGACGCCACTCAATCTCTCTATATTGATGTATTAGGCTCTCTTTCAAATGAGAGAAGAGAAAGAAAGAGCAGAAGAAGTAATGAAATGCTAATGAAGGCAGAGCTTCACTGCCATATTAGGCTGGCCAGGGCAAAGCTACATCCTGATGGGGTTGGGTCAGCTATCTCCAAAGCTAGGAAGGCAAAGGCCTTTAAGCTTTTCTATGAAGGGGCAGCTTTTGTGGACTTCGAGGAGCATCATGCGCAGTTGGACACTCTACACTTGCGACTGTCTCCGCATTGTTGTTGTGATAAGATGCCCCGCCACCCTTGGGGGGGGGGGGGGGGGGGGGGGGGGGGGGGGGGGGGGTGGGGGGTGGTGGTGTGGCTTGTGGCCTTCAGCTGTTCGTTATTTTGTTTTTCCGTTTTTTAACGTCATTTTGTGTCTAGGTTGCTTTGCTGTTGTTTGGGGTTTGTTTTGGTGCTACTGCTAAGGACATGCAATTGAGGGGATTTTTGGTTCTCAAGGGAAGCGTCCCTGGTTTTGGGGTGCTCAGTGTCTGGTTCCTAGGAATGGCTTCTACCTCCCATCTATCTGTAAATATTTTCTATCCTTTGCAATAATAGATTTTTTTCCAACAGTTTTTCAAACAAAAAAAAATGAAATGCTAATGAGTTGAAGTTTCCTTCAATCTCAAGTCTAGTTTCAACTTTTCATCATCTATTTCATTGATCTCATACTTGTTTCAATTTCATTTCTATCTTATTTTAGTTCAGTTAAACCATGTTCCAAATTCAATATCACCATTAAAACTTGTGATTCAAGCTAAAAAATATGGAAATTTAAAGAAACCTTGAATTATCATCCAAGTATTAGTGTCTGAGTTTTCTATCTTATTTTAGTTCAGTTAAACCATGTTCCAAATTCAATATCACCATTAAAACTTGTGATTCAAGCTAAAAAATATGGAAATTTAAAGAAACCTTGAATTATCATCCAAGTATTAGTGTCTGAGTTTTCTATCTTATTTTAGTTCAGTTAAACCATGTTCCAAATTCAATATCACCATTAAAATTTGTGATTCAAGCAAAAAAAGCTTGAAATTTAAAGAAACCTTGAATTAGCATCCAAATACACGGGGAGAGGGGGGTGTAGAAGAACACAGCCTCGCTATGGGTGCGTTGGTAGCATATGACAGGCGCAGTGTGGACGTTCAAGGGCATGGAGGATATCCAACATGTTGCAGTGAAGCTCAGAGTCCACAAAATTGGTGACCTATTGAATTGCTTGCATGACCGATTCACGCCAACTCTGCTCCTCAACCAACGTCCCTCCATTTGGGTGGCAGTGCGCATATGTCCGTCAGAGTTCCCCCCACGAGCAATCACAATTAATGCCCAAGATGATGTACAGACACCGTCCAACCCGAAGCCATTGGCGCATGCTCTGCTCGTGCACCCGATCCAATTGGCGTTGTCTTTGCCCCTCCTCTTCCTGCTCCCACTCCTGCTATGCCCGCTCAACGGCCTCATGCTCTCTCTGGGGGGTTTCATCCTAGATCAATTCCTCCCAAACTTGAGCCCAGATCTCATCCAGCAATCGGGCCCAAGCTGCTTCCGCCAACAAGGCTTGCTATCGGATTAGCTCTTGTTTGCATTCGTGGAAACGGATTTTCAACTTGATCTGCGCATGCACAAGGGCTTCATCCCATTTGGCTTCCCATTCACGGTGCTCCGCCTCCTGGGCAGCGGTCGCCACCTCCATAGTCGCATGACACAGCTCCTCATCTCTTATCCCTCTGTGCTCCAATGTTCCAGGTGGGGATACCTCCAGCACCGCCATGGGGTTAGAGGTCCGTGGCCCCCCACGATAGCTCCGCCTCCTAGAATATGTCGCCACAAGTTCAGTCCCTGAGACCCCCAGGCAAGCCGAAAGGGAGGGTCCAGGTGGAGAACCCCCCAAGAAGGGGGGGGAGACCCTAGCTCCACCTAAGGCCGCACCCCCACCGCCCCCCGCCAAAGGGCAAGGATAAGCCCAGAGTGGTGGCCTCGTTTCTGTTGTTGTAGTGTTGCAAGAAAAAATTGGGATAAGTTAACCCTAATCCCAAGCTTGAGGCACTTAAGGAAGGAAAAATGAATTCCCTGGAGCTTTGACCCATTACCTGACTGCACAAAAAAATAGTCCACCAGATCAATGGCTCGAGCCCAAATCGGTGGCAGGGAAGATCTGGGAACTTGTCGACTCTACGTGTGTGGCACCGGCCCAGCAAAAAATAGTTCGGCATCCTGCAACCCATGTGTGGTGGGCAGAATGATTTCGCCTTCCGCTTGGGCCCCCAGACACCTGGCAATCGAGGACTCTATGATAATGACTTCAGTGCCCCGAAAAAAGGTGCGGTCCTCATGCCAATTAGAAAAGAAAGCATTTTTTGGGAGGGTCGGCTCTCCTACCAACTATGATAGGACGTTATTCCAGCTGCACTGTTCCACTAGTTCCCACAACTCCTCATCTTCCTAGAATACCATGCAGTCAGGTTCGTAGGTTGGCGTGACCCCCATCGCTGCTTCAACTTCCCTCCACGCAACTGCGGCTCGTGAAACCACTTGTGGAGGGGGAGGGGGGCAGATGGCGCTGTCAAAAGATTTTGTGGTTTCGAATTTTCCACGCTACCCATAAAAGTAGTGTGGCTCAGGAATCGCCCATTAATTTAATCGGGGGAGCCCAACCCGTCTCCTGCCATGTGGTGTGCATGTAAGCACATTGGAAGGCAAAGTGTTGGATGGTCTCAGGCACAGAGCCACACAGTGGGCAGGTGTCGTCGAGAACAAGGCCTCGCCTACGCAAATTCGTTTGTACAGGCAACACATCGCTCGTCAACAACCACAAGAAAACTTTAATTTTCTCAGGTAGCTGTCCCTGCCAAATCTAACGCCACCCTAGTACTGGCGGGTACATAGTTGTCAACAGGCAACGCAACTCAAAATTCAACCACCCCTGCGTTTGCATTTTCCGTGTGTGGTTGCAGAGTGTCTGCCAGGGCCTTGAATCCTACGTGCTCACTTGCCACCATATGTACTTGGCATTCATGATTCTGACCCATTGGGCCGGCTCCCCAGTCTGATGCATAAAACAAAGTAGCAGTCATTGCTAATCCAACGTCAACTCGTTTTCAAATTTCGAGATCCCTAGCGCCCCCCCCCCCCGGCGGGTAGTTCAGGGGCACGCAATCCAATCCCAGTTGGCTAGGTGTAATTTGCACCCCCCTCTGCCCCTCGACCAAACGAAGCAACGGATGCACTTATCGATGCTTTCAGTAATGGCGCGCGGCAGGGTGGCTACAACGGCCACAAAATGAGTCATCGCCGCAAGCACCCCCAAGGCAACCACCAACCTCCCTTTCCTAGTCAGGAAACGATTGGCCCAGTTTCCGACCCAGCTTTCAACTTTTTCTAACAATGCCCCCCATGAAACACACTACCCCCAATGGAAAAGCGGGATGCCTAGGTAAGTATCCCTGATCATTCTAGACAGAATGTTCAAGGTTTGTGCCACTCTACTCTTCACTTGTGCATCCACATTTAGAAAATGGGCTGTTGACTTAGCTCGGTTAATTACTAAGCCAAGCTCGTCCGCCATCCAAGAGAGCGCCAAATTGATGCCACGTGCTTGTGGGACCCCAGCACGATTGATTAGCATTGTGTCATCTACGTAATGCTTTGCCAAACATTCTACCCCTGCGATTTCCAAACCTCCAATGCCCGCAACTTTGCAGTAAGATTGCAGAAGATCCATAGCAATAATGAAAAGTAACGACGAGAGTGGATCCCCTTATCNATCGAAGGAGAAGCCTACAGACAATTGCAAGTGGATGCAAAGTTGGATGAAGCCTGGGTCAAATCCTTTTTTCTGCATGATGGCGGCCAAGGCCTCCCAACTGAGTGTATTGTACGCTTTAATGATGTCCAGTTTGAGGCATAGCCCGGGGAATCTCGAGAGTCGAAGAGAGTGGAAAATCTCTTGCATGAGAAGAACTTGGTCCTGCAGAGTCCAACCCTATATGAACCCTATTTGGTTGACCCCCACCAGTTTGGGCATTAGCGGAGCTAGCCTACATACGATCATCTTGGAAAATATCCTAATCAGGACATTGCAAACCCCGATAGGTTGAAAATGTTCTAGGAGATATGCATCTGCACGCTTGGGAATGCACACGATTCAGGAACAGTTAAGCTCCCGACGAACCTGTTTCTTGGCCAACATTAGATTGAAGGCATCCAGAATGTTGGGCCCCATAATATCCAAGAAGGTTTTGAAGAATTTGAGGCTCCAACCATCTGGCCTTGGCACCTTCTCCCCTGGCATATTGCCAATCATTGTTGTTAGTTCCTGCCAGGAAAACAGGGCCAGCAGTCTAAAGTTATCCTCCTCATTCAGCACTTGCGCAACTCGAACCGAAATGGGATTTGTGGGTTGCTTTGGCCAAATCGTCTCCCAGTAGTGCATCAGCTCTCTAGCTACGTCCTATGGCTCATCAATTATCCCTGCCCTGATGGTAGTCAGTCTATGAGGTTGGCTCCATCCGCGTGTCTTGGCGGCAACAAAGAAGAATTTCGTCTGTCGGTCCCCCTCACGGAGCCATCTGATTCGTGACCGTTGCTTCCAATATGTCTCCTCCTCCAAGTCAAGGGCTTGTAGTTGCATCAAGATATTCTGCTCTTCTTCATGCAGATCCTCCCCAACCTCCTGCCGAGATTGAATCTGAGTCAACCTATCCCGAAGTACCGTGCAACCTGTCCAAAACAAGAATTTGTCCTCCATGGGTAAGGATCGAATAGCCCATTTCAAAGGAAGGAAGTTACCATGCTCTCTCTCAATAGTAAATTGAATATTACAATCAATACTATTTAGATATGTATGAAATTTGTTTAGTTCATCTTTGCCATATTGCCAAATGCATTGTATATCATCAACATCTAATCCAATACTTCAGCTTTAATTTGTATGAATTTAAAGCTTTACATTCAAAGTCTTCCATGTATAAATTGGGTATAACAAGAGAAAGGTGATCCTATCAAAACTCCTTGCACTTGTTCATCGTATACATTATTATATCTAAAATAAGTGGTTTGTAAACATAGCTGGAAAAAATTAACCATTTCCTTATTTACTTGTTCTTTGGTAACTCTAAAGGCTCCTTCGAATGGAATCATGGTGAAAAGAGAGAGAACATCAAAGCTAACTAGGATATGTTTGGGTTCTAGTGTGATTATAGAGATAAAATTAACATAATGTTGAGTATTTCTTATGAAAGTAGTATGCTCAACAAGAGATGTAATAATGTCTTCAACTGGATACTTTGCTAGGACATATGTTGGAGAACCAATGGTATCAACTATAGGTCTAAGAGGAACATTGTCTTATAAATCTTAGAGGCACCATATATTTGTAGGGGATAACCATGTATGGGAATAATGGATTTTTAGTCTTTTCCTCAAAATTAAATTCCATTATGGCTTTTCTTACTTTTCTTACTTCGAAGTTGGATCTTTTTCTACTCTTTTATAGCTATTGCAAGTTAGAAGTTCTAATATTTTCTCATTATATGTTTGTACTATTGCATTTCCTTTATTTTCTGCATAATTTTAAAAGAATTTTCTTTTTCTTTAAGTCAAAAAAGTGCTTTAAATTTTTTCTTAGAAATGTTACTCTTAGGTGTTTTAGCTTTAAGTAAAATGTTGACGCTATTTTGAATGGTTCTTATAGGTTTTTGCTTATCAATGCTTCTAAGGGATTTTTTCTATGGCAACGATAAAGTCTACATATTTGATGCTTTGAAGAGAAACAGCAAAATCTAATCTTTGATTTAACAGTCCAATAATATCTTCACTCAAGGGTAGTTTAGAAAGGTCAGATTACATAGTTGAATAAAGATTATGTTTTGACTCCATTCCTTTTGTACATGTCACATGCATACAATTTTTACATGCATCAGATTTGCAAAAGTATATTTTTAACAGTTCACTTTTTGTAAATAAAATGTCATTTATTCTGCAATCACTATGGTGTCCCAAAAGACTGGGAAACCTTTTTTTATTTTGTGAAAAAAAAACACACAAATGACATTGCAAGTTGTCAACTAATTTAAGTAAAAAGCAAAATGTCATAAAAATAGTCTTACAGGAGGACCAAGTTCTGGTGGAATAATTATCCGCCGCTTTCCTCCTGGTTTCATAGTCTGAAATGCTTCTTCAATACCTTATCATCCATGCAATGAATGCCAATTATTGGTGAGAAAAAATGAAAACAGTATATATCATGATTTTGACAATTAATTTAACAAGATATGTTTGTTTGTCTATCCATGACAGCAATGTTAGTTTGTCTATCCATCAGAGCAATCCTTGCCTGGAACCAAATTGTTGAAACCAATACGTATCTTTGCAGGTGCTCCTTGTTGATATGTACTATCTATGCGGCGTCCAGATTCATTGTATCCAGCATAGTGAAAAATAACCTGCAGGAATAATATAGAGATTCCATTAATTGGAGTATTTGCAAAAGAACAAGATTGAAGATGCAATGCAATAACACTCCACATAAAATAGCCTCATGGAAAATATTCTATATGTTCCATATTGTTTCAAACTCAAAGAACTACTTCAGATTGATATATTTTTTAGGGGGCTGGAAAAAGGTCGGGATTATATTATAATACAAAAGAGATACATCACGAATGGACAGAGAGGGACACCCGAGACAGACAGAAATCAATAGCACAGGGAAGACATCTTCCCGAACCTGGCTCAAGCAATCTAGTGGACAAACAAAATGTGGGACCCAGAGGGGACTCCAATTCATAACCATGTTTCACTTTAAAACCTAAAAAACGGACAACAAAGATTTTTGACAAAAACACCATAAACCACAAGCCATTAAGGAAAAGTCAAGAATTTACAAATGCATATGGGCTTTTCCTACCCATGGACCCTACAATGATGCCACATTCCTCTTCGGAATTGATGAAGCTCACAGTTTGCTAGAAAGCTTGATATCTGGCCTCCCTCTACGTCTGTTCCTCAATGTCCATGCCACGAGCTTTGTCAGGATGTAGGAGAAAGGACATCTGCCTAATGTAGGAGCAATCTTACCACAGGGCGTTGTCCGTTCCTCTACAATCTCCCTGAGCCGTTCTTCCTCTGCCCCCTCTCTGAGCTCCTCCTTTATCTAGTCTCTCGGTTCATTTTCGAGCCAAAAGCAAAGTTCAACCTCCTAAAGTTGTCTTCTCTTTTTGGCCTCCTCCTCTTGAATCAGCCATCTCTGTTGGGCTTCCAATTTAAAAAGCACTTCCAAATCCCATTTCTCTTACTAGTTATATACACACAAATACAATGAAAAATGAATGTAATAATACTCAATAGCTCAAAAACACTAGTTGCATAGACATACATAGAGGATGATGATGGAATACTTGTAGGGAAAACCTTTAAGTCTGCCTTGCCTAGGCATAAACTAAGATAAGTTGCACTGCACTAACTTAATAGAGCTAGCCATCCTCAGTTTCTTCATCTTCCTTGAACTCTCCACTTGCGCCATTCCCTTTCTTTTCACCAAAGAGCACTTTGGGCCTGTTTTTTCCCCAAACTTTTGTTTTGATAATGCTGTTAAACTCAGCTTTTTCATCTTTAAACAATGAAGCCTGTCCAGTTGAGGCTTGAATGACCCTGCTGAGGCATTCCATGCTCGTTCAAGCTAGATACTTGATACTTCTAAAAACTTTTACCTCAAAAGGAATAGAGATATCTTGAACAGATACTTCTGAGAAATTATCTCTAAAAAGGAATATCTTGGACACGTTCCAAACCAAGTCATTCAATAGAGTCCCAACAGTTTTTTGGTTTTCTTTGTTTCTTTAAAAGAACAAGACTCAGCAATTCAGTGCACCATCTGGTGCTTTTATCATTTCCCTAAACAAAACATGAAGGACACCAACGTGCTTAGAAAATTTATAACATCCACTCTGGATCCAGAAAATCCACGTACTGAAACTTTTAACAGTGAAGCAAGCAAAAACAGGGTTTGCCCTACCAGAAACAGGGAGCATGTCCAAAGAAGCCCAGACAACTAGGACTACTGTTGAACAATATTTGCAAAAACACTAGTAAAAGAACCAATGCCTTTCCAGTAGGGGCCTACCCTGTTTAAGTTCCACTTTGCTGACACCAACATCTTGACAATAACTATTGCATCACACTTCATTAAAAACTCAATAATTTCAAAACTTTAGTTCTTGTTGCAAAGCTCACTCCATCCCTATGAAATCCATCCCACCAACCATAATGACTCCATAGGGGGTCTAGGTACAATTATATCCACAAAGCTGTGCTAATAGCATTCAACAACATTCAGCAATTTTCAACACTTGCTTAATAACACACCAATCCCCATAGTTCACCTGCAGATGGATCAAGCTCATGGGTTTGATACAAGCAAGATCTCGGTTGTGCAACATCATTGAATCCAAAATCATATGGAGACTCCAAAAATATCATATTTTAACGTAAATGTTGAGGAACGTTAAGTCCTCTATTTATACATTTCATAATATAAATATAGAACAATATAGAAATACATTGGGGCTTGACATGTGATAATAAATTAAGCGTTTACAGGGCACAGTCTGGGCCTTGGTACTTATGATTGCTAGTTATTTTACCATGTAAACATCCAGATATGAGTGCTTAACTGTTAATATTCTTTCTAAATTTTAAAATAAAGTCACATTTTTTGTATATTTTTAGTTTATTTAGCTTTCTCTTATTCCTGATTTGTCTTTTAAAATTCCACAAGTACAGTACATTGACTTTTTGATGTTCTAAAAATGCTCCCATATTATTTCAAACCTGGAATCTCAGCCTGAGTCCTACCCAAAGAGCAATACAACATTGAACCAAACACCACCTTAGATCATAATTTTAATCCATTCTTTTGTAGAATTATACTAAATTGTTATTTCAAAAAAATCAACTGAAGCAGCCAAAATGGTAAAATCCAACCATATGCTGAGATACAAGGATCACTGTATAAAATGGACCTGCTGACCAGGCTTTGGAAAATCACCACCACCCTCTTTGATATCCAAGTAGATAAGTCCAGAACTACATCTAACATAGTTATCAGCAGTCACGACCTTTACATTAAAACCTGCAGTTAAAACATTAGGCTTTTGAGAAATATATAAAAGTTTAGATTTAATGGGGACACTTATGGGTCATCGGTAACCTAACAAATGGTTGAGGAAAGGAACAATGTGTAAGTAAGTACAGGTGTACATATCAAACCAGTCGCCAGCATTTCATTAACTGCAAACTGCACTTAAAATTGAACCTATCAGAACTAAGTTTTATTTTGACCAAAAAAATAAAAAAAAATACTATCTTAACTAGTAACTAGTAATTAAAGAACTTGACAAACCAAAAACAGAATGTTATCAAGAAGATGGATAGTTAAGCAGACATGTTCTATCATTGGAATGAACAAATGATCTGCAATCCAATCCACATTTCATAAGTATAATTCTAAATTTTACACAAATTTTGTGAGTTAACTCAATTGTGTGTATAGGTCAATTCTGCGATCCAAGCCCCATTTCATAAGTACTAATGCTTCACACAATACACACCAATCAAATGCATCATCCACCTAATTGCTAACTGTGAGTATAAATGAATTACTTATCCTAAGGCCCAAAGGGCTTCTAATCATAATTCATGTGGGTTAATTTTATGAAAAGTAAATAAACATACATGATCACACATATATTTTCTTTCTTTTCTTTCCAAAAATACAAGAATATAATTGCTGATAAATAAATGGGGCTAGCATATTGAAGTAAAAATAAATAAACAATATTTACTTTACATGAAAGAAAAATCTAATTATGACAAAATGTACACAACATTCATGTAATAAAAGGCTTACTCCAAGGGGACTCACAGGCTTCCAAGATGCAATATTACCATCATACAAATGAAAGAACTATGCATCCCAAGCATTTTAAATGCCATATGAGAACTAGCTCACATTATACAATGGAGAGAGTTACAATTGTTAGAGTATGCCTTTCATAGGACAATTAGCCAATTTTTTCCTTCATTCTCAGGCATCAAAAATTGGGTAAACAAAGTCTGAAAGTAGGGCATGAGTTTTTTTTTTTTTATAATCTCTCAGCCTAAGGTATCTTTCAGGCTTTGCAATATCTGTAATTGGGAGATAAAATCTTGGGAAATAGACTACCGGCCATAAAATAATAATAATGGTAAAAGTCCCTTTCTTTTTTAATTTCTCAAGCTAAAACCAAGAATAGATAGTCTCTAAATTCCCTTTTTTTTAATTTAAAAAATAGAAATAGAAGCAGATTTTGTGTGATGGTTGTCAATTTTCATTTTTACCATTATCTAAGAAATCAGAAAACAGTAAACACTAGATAATAACAAACAAAAGAAAGAAAAAGAATAGCAGTCACTATACTAGGGCCAGACATTGTTAAATAATCAAAATTCTGATTCTACAGAGCAAAAAACAAACAAAATCCAATGTGCTCATGTGCAACATGGAAAGGAAAAATAACAACAAAATCTTAGATGTACCAAGTTTGAAGACCATGTTGGATTAACATGGTTCTAAACTTTGAAATTTTTATTAATAAATTTTCCAGTCTCTCATGTTTTCACATTGAGAGAAATGTAGACTAGAACAAAGAACCATTTAACAATGCTTTGGGACATGACGATTCTTTTAAAAACCCCTCAAAACTGCCCCAAAAATGATGAACAAAACAAAACATATGCACTTAACAAAAGAGACCAAAAGTCCTCACTATGCATAGCTTTATTTTTAATTTCAAAATGAATACTTAATTGACCCTTTGGCCATCCATCTGTGATACACCAAGTCTCTCCAACCCCACAGCATCTTGTAGCGCGCACACAAAGAACACCAAGGTTGGATAAAATGGTGGGGGCTAACACTATCAAGCACCTCCATGAACTAAGCCCTTGTAGCCACACAATAGATTACCAGCCTTGGATAGAATGATGGGGGCATTTCTTTTATTTAAAAAAAAAAAAAAACTGATCACAAAAACCCAAAATACCAAGTGCATATGAAATAAAGAAAATGCTAACTCATATGTCCAAAACATGCATGCCAAAAATCAAATTCAGAACATATGAGAGACTCCATGCATGACTCACAACTCACAAGAAATCTCACCTGCCCTAATGAAATAATCCTCACTGATACAAGCCAATACAACTTCAAACACCTACTAAAAATTTTGTCCAATAAGGGTTTGAAATAAACACCTTTAACATTGAACTTGACCAATTTGGGGAGGGAGAAAACACCTCAAGTTTGGGTTGTTGTCCAACTAATAGCCTCAAGAAATCAGCTTCAAACTGCAAGTCTAAGGTGCTACTAAAATCCTCTCACAAAATCAGAGAAAACAATCCCTTGAAGCAGCCAAACAGTCCCCAAAAATCAGTCACAAAAGCCTCCAACAGTAGCAGCAAAATCAACCTCCCAAGAGCCCACAAGAACACTCAAGACAGCCCAAGAGATGGCCAAGAATAAGCAAGGAACAACCACACTCTCTCTCCTCTCCTCAACTCCTCACCCTTCCAACTAGCATAGTCTCCCCTTGGCAAAAGTGAAAATGAGAGTAAACACCCCCTCTATTTGTAGGATGGAGGATACACTAAGGCTTGGGTAAAGACTTGTACACAAAAGTTTACACAATGGGCAAAGAGTAGACAACCCATTTTTCAAAAATCCTTTTTTTTATTTATGGCATCATTGCTACTTGACTTGGACAACCAAGCTATCATGAGGGAGTGGATATGTGAGATTAATAACACTCAAGAGAGTCACATGACCCCTATTAAATGAGTCCTTTGTCCCTTTTTCTAGACATTAATATGAAGTAGACAATTAACTTATTAAAAAAATAGATGTTATCAATAGCATGTCATAGAGCATATATCACTATCCCACATTGACTTTTCTTATGGCCCCACATTTTTGTCTTGTTTTAAGTCACATTTTACTTTATATGCTATGAGGGTTTCTAATTTTTTTTTTTGGCCTTTTATCTATTTTCTATATTTCTTGTAATTTATCTAGTAAAAATCATTGATACTAAACTTTTTGTCCATCCAAAATTTTATACATGCCAAGCCCTCGATTGCAACAAGCACAAACATACCAAAACTACCATGCTAGAAATTAATATTTTGATTGTACCAAGGAAAATATGGTCCCATCGAGTATTTTTTAATCATTTAACATTACAATCTCAAGGGTGGCCCCTCCGTCGGCGTCTGCGTCTGCGTCTGCTCCTGTGGCTGCATGGCGTCTCAAGGGCTTGAATTGAAAAACTAATTGTAGATCAATACTCTAGGTGTAAAATTGAGTTAGTCCACCAAATTTGAGCATGATCCAACAACTTTGAATTTTGACATATTTTAATTAATTAAATATTCAATAATTTTAAATTTCTAACTAAACGTCAAAATAAATCATGGATCCACATCACATTAATTTCCTAATATTATTTTAAAATAATGCTAGACTTTACATGCTCGTTTGTCAATATATATATATTCATAATAAAAAATTATAAACAAATAGTAATCTTGCTTATGTCACCCAAACAAAGTTTTTCATATCACTAAAAAGCATTAGGCACATCTACGAATATATATAAGCTTTAATGCAAATTAAAGTCTAAAAGTATTTAATAGAGTACTAAGGTCACATGTACAAATGTGGGGCACTACAAAATGCAAATCCTAAATCAGAACCAAAACAACTAATACATAATTGTAAATAAGAAACATAAGATTTATGAGATATATCCCTCAAGAACAAAGAGAAACCTTGACAAGAGAAGTCCACATCTTCTTGCTCAATTGATCCAGATAAGGTGTTCACTTACAATGATTAGGGATCCAACCTTTAAATAAGAAAAGCCATGCTACAGACTCTAATTTAGAAACATCTAGCAATTATCCTTCTAGAATGATCTTAACAATGTAGTGCATTCCAAAGAATCACTTCTAAATTAAAAATAGAACCCAGAAAACCATTAGAAAAAACTCATTAACTAATAATAACTCATCCCTTACAAAAGGGTAACATTTATTAATGAAACAATAAAGCTAGAAGATTTGCCTTTACATTCATAACACAACATGGCTTCTAGTCACATTTGTCTTAGAGATAGTCTGAATTGTTTCATCAATTCCATCATTTTCTACAAGAAAACATGCAGAACCAATGAAGACAAGTCTTAGACCACATGCCCATTAGCTAGACAATTAGTTTTCGTTTTAACTATAGCACAAAGCTATGTAAAGCTATGTTATTTGTTAATTTTTGATAAGGTAGAAGGTAAAAAGTCACCCCAAATATATTTTATTAAATTTTAATATTTCATGAGAGAATTAGATAGGCAAAGGCCTCAAAATCTAAAGTCACTTCATTATTTATGGCCATTTTCAATGAGACAAGCCTATTCTCATGAACATAGATTGGCCCCATGGCCAAGTCTATAAGTTTGGATGTGATTTCCTTATAATTTGAATGAAATTCTCTTAGTGAAACTCGACCAAAATTTTGTCTCAATCTCTGTTACAATTTGCAGTAATTATCACGTACCATTTTCTCTCATGTTCCAATTCATGTTCTCATGTTCTACGTACCAAAAATTGTTCCAACCCATTTGTGCTAGTTCTTAGCATCATTCTTGCCTTCAAACATTCTTTAAAATCGAAGGCATCCAAGATCTACATTAGATTTTCATCAAATTTCTAGTTTTGAGAAGTTGAAAATGCAGCTTTATCAACTTGAATCATATCATTAAATTTTGTCAAATTTTTATTTGTTTCGATCATCTTGGAGGTAGAGTAGATTGAGGTGAATCCAACAAACCAAATTTCATTGAAACCCAAATTCAAATCTCAAGAAATCAGTCATGGTAGGAAGAACATAACCTGCATTGTATTTGCCATAACAAAATAAAAGACTACGAAGCATCCTATGACCCATGATGAATTGCCCCTAATCTTGGCAAGGTTTTCTAGTTGTACCACAACCATGGTAAAATCATAGTTCTGCAATAATCTAAACCATGATCCATGGTTCAGTCGAGGTGAACCAAAATTTGAAATTTTTGCTTAATTTGACATCTAGAGTCATTTTGAATTCAATCCACCATTGTTGCTAACTCTAATAACTTGGCCACAAAGCCATCACAACCAGCTAAAGCCACCATTCTCGTTTGCTAGCTTTGACACCAAAGCACACACTTCCCCTTCACTATTTGTGCTACTGTCATTGCCTACAACTTCTGCAACTATGAGCATGTTGCATACCCTGCAACACCATTGGCTTCATCATGTTGTAGTACTCCTATGGCTACTACTACACTACCATTGTTGTTGATTGAGTTCGTGGCAAACCCCACCATAATGGTGACCCTATTTATCATCAACCACAATGTAATTTCACAGCCAATGCTACCAAAACCTTTGAATGTGTGTTACCCTTAGTGTTGAAGGGCTTTGCATTCCAAAACTCTTGCTCACCATATCCAAAGATTGTGGAATTCATTAATACTAGTTTAGCTATATATTTATGATACATATCTATTATCTGGCTGAGAGAATCTTCTATATTGTTCAAATTAATAAAATCTCAAATTGTTTCACTTAGAATTGATCTTCACATTGAAAACAAGAATCAAAACCAGTGTACATTATCTCAACCAAAAAAATTATTCCATGAAAAAGTTCTCTTAGCCAAGCATCATGACAATAACTATTTATTTACATTGACAAATTCTAACTGGCTGATAATTAGCCCTCACCACTATGATGATAAAATTATTAAATTATTTTACCGTGACCGAACAAAACTCTCTTGAACAGGGCTGATAGTTGGCCTCTTGGCCAAAATTGTCATTGTCTGATATACCCATCACAATCATATATCACCTCACTGCTACGTATAAGCTTCTTATTTATTGGTGTGAAACCCTTATCTACAACAAACCCTTGCAAACAACCAACAAAGCTGCCCTTCATATATGCACATCCTACACTAGCTTAAATTCAATAAATTAGTAGCTAGATTTGTGACTAACATTCTTCTAATTTGGAACAACATTGATATCCTCATCACTAATGTTACCTCACACAAGCCACTATTAGGAATCATTAACAATAAGAGATTTTGCAAATGGGAAAAAAATTATTAGCATAATAGATTAGCACAACAAAAACAAAGCCAACTAGACATACAAAGCCATAATAGAAAGGCAAGGAACTACAAATAAGTCCCAACCTCTTACCAATTTGGGGCAAACACTCAAGCAATCAATTTCATTACCCTTCATCATAATTTACATATTTGGTTGCTTACAAGATAACCTATGGTTCATTGAACTTGGATATATTCTCCAATGACCTGGAAATTTCCATGGCTAATAATATTGGCATTGCAATCTATTCCAACACTGGCATGGACTCAGGCTGAATGCCTATGTGGGAGGAGGTCAACAAATTGTGATAGCAATTAGGGCAAAAGGAGGCTGATCTATGGCAAGCTAGGGAGGAGGAGCTCAAGTGGGCGATGAGGGCCCAACTCCTCCAAGAGAAGGTGAATGAGGAAAGGCTTGCTAAAGAGGATAGGGTAGCATGGGCTAAGGCAATGCAAGAGGAGCAATTGATGAGGGCTAGGCTTGACCAGCTTAGGAGTTGGAAGCTACGTGTTGGTTTCAAGAGGGGTGCTGCCCTTACAACATTATGGGGATCAACAACAACGCATCTTGGGGTAATCTCCACCATTTTATCCGATCTGGTGGTACGGGGTTTCATCCAGACAAAATCAAAGATAAGCCTGAGGTTGTGAGATGGCAAATGGAGGAGTTTCTCTCATTCCAAAAGGCTGTGAATTTTGTGACGACAAGGCAGCAATGTGACATTCTTGATCAGGTGCACGCTAGAGTACTACCCACTTGCTGTTGTGTTGGCCTGCCCCACCATGCTTAAGGGATTTTGGGTTCGAGATGGCTCTATTTGTTGGATGGGGCCCTGATGTTTTCATGTTTGGTGTTGTTGTCGGGTTCTATGTAGTTCTTCTGGGGCCATGGTGCTTGGGTGGGTGGGTTTCTTGTTTTGGGTAATCCATCTCCTTTTGGGACTATTGATTGTCTGGACTACTAAGTTATCGAGTTTGGGTAGATCAGGGTTCTTTACTCCTTGGGGAGCTGCCTCCCCTGGTTTTGGTTTAAGGTCATGATTGTACATATGTTTTTCATTAATTTAATTTTACCCAACCTTTTTCCCAAAAAAAAAACATAGTTCCCTTGTTGAAAATTAAATTTTTCAATGTTGGATCTTGTTCCTCAAATCAAATATATTTTTCAATCAATTATATTCCAAAGATGATGCATACATATTTTTTTATTTCTTAGTTTTCTGCATCCATCTCAAACATTCAACCCAAGAGCAAGAAAAATTAAAGGCACCAAGCTCAGTCAACAGACCTATAAAGCTACAAGTTTGGTAAGATTTGCAATGTCTTGCCCTCTTAGTTTGAACTCTTGATTGAATAGTTTTTAAAGCCTTTTTGAGCCTTGAAATTAAAGTGCATACCCAGGGGTTTAAACACATGACCTATGGTTTGAGAAAGCTTGGTTGATTAAGTGCTAGATATGTCCTTGAACCCAATTGATGTGATTGTTTGAAGGTTGGAGGCTAAAGATTTTTTATTTGTTCTAGTTCTAGCTCACTACACCAATCCCCAACTCAATCAACCAACTTTGAGATTCAAAATTTTAATTTTAAAAATTATGGAAATGTTCCTTGAGACATTATGTTTCTATGGTTCAAATTTCACTATTGTCCATCACCATTTCACTGAATTTTTATGTGAACATGTCTAACTTAGGGTTTTTTCTTAGGTTTCTCTTGCCAACTGTTGTTTTTAACCTTAGACATATGGAAGCAAGTTTTTGAAGATGAAAAAGTTAGTGTTGATCATGTTCTATCCTAGAGATTTAATGGTTAGTAATTGTACTCTCAAAAAAGTGATTTACGAGGACCTGATTTTTTGACTTGACTTGCTTGATATCTTGGTCAGAAATATTGTAAGGTTAGTCATTGGGCTTAATAAATAAATAAATTAGAGAATAATATTTTTCTGATTATTATGGATTGATTTTTCCATTAACTAAAGAATGTATGTGTTTTGAGTGCAGTGCTCTTCACTTGTTGGGAAAATATCTCTCATAAAATTGATTTTCAACATTTTTCTCCAGACTCTGCCCCAATCCACCAAGCCCTAGCTCAGCCAACCAGGCCTAACCTTGGAAGATCAACGACAGCATTATTCCAGATTGTTCCATTCATGCAATTGTTGCAAGTTTTGATTTTTTTCAATAAGCTTTTCCCCATACACAGCCATTGATGGTGGTATCTTGGAATTTTTCTTCACCTAGATAAAAATGAAATTAAAGTTATTTTATTGTAAGCGCTATCCATTGGATTTGACCACTGAAACTTAAGAAGAGCCTAGCAATGTGTTTAAGACACCGCTTGGATAATCAAAGAATTCAATGCTTACTCTCTTGATTTTCTTTGTAACTATTGTATATTCCTAAATTCTCTTGTTCACTTGGAGGAATCTTCAATGAGCAACAGATCAGTTTCTTAGAGCTAAAGGTTTTAATTTAGTAGTATATTAGATCAGTTCGTGGTCAGCATTTTTCAGAATTGTAGAAACCTTGTAAGTTTATAGTTATTCAGCAGTCGCAGTGTTAAAGTAGAGACAAATAAGTTCATTAGCTGATCTTCTTTGCACATGCCCAAACCATCTAATACAGCATTCCTGTAGCTGATCTGAAAAAAAAGTCATTCTTGCAGCATTCACATCAGAAAAGATAGTTGCTTGGTGCTTGTGTCCTTGCTTCCACACAATTAGACTGTTATGCATTTTAAAAGATTGAGATCTTATTTTTAACTGGTATTACATCTGCCTCAGTCAACTGATCCCTCTATCAGTCAATTCAACCTTGGAAAATCAATTTTTATTTTTCAAGCATTATCCTCTCTTACGTGGAAAGTTGCGGTTTAACTTCCATCACAATTGGAGTTCATCTATTTGACTTTTCACCATCACATGTATAACATAGGGTTTTCCCCTAAGTTTTTTCTTTCTTTCTTTTTCTTTTCTCTAACAGATAGATTTGATCCTAGAATGTTAGAAGCAACTGAGGAAGTAAAAGAAATTATTTTTTGTCAAATTCTACCCTAGTGAACTGATGGTTTAGACTTTGGCTCTTGGACAAATTCTTTAAAGAAGTTCAATCTATTGACTTGGCTCACTTGATCTCTTGCCCAAAAAATTAAGAAGACTACATTATAAACTTGAAAATTCAAAATTAAACTAGAAAAATTTAGCAATGTTATTGGCAACAACACTTGTTGTTTATAGGAATAGCTTGACTTAAGGATTTTGCAATGTCATTTGTTTTTTCCAGGACCAGCCCCAGAAGCCTAAGTCAAGCCTCAAATGACCAAGGGCAGAACCATTCTTATGAAAATCAAATTGGGATCGTGATCCAAGCAATTCCAAATCACGATCCAAATCTATTTTAGATTGCAATCCAATTTGGAATCGCAATTCCAGGCAATTCTGTACATTTTTAAAATCTTTAAAAATATTAATTAGAAATTGACATATTTTTAATGTTAAACATTTCATTAAATATTAAAATACCATCTCAATAACAAAATTCATGACTTAATGAATTTTGTTATTGGGATGGTGTTTTAATTTCAGCAATGATTTTGTTAATTTGTGCCTTCACTTGCAATCATCTGCAGCATATTCCATCGATCTTGACAGAATGCTTTGGGGTTTTTCCTCACCAAGGTGGGGATTGAGGCAAGGAGACCCTCTATCATCAATGGGGTAAGAATGATGGATATCTTACAAAACTATTGCAAAGCTGAAGGGGTGCAGGAGTTGCACATTAATGGGGTGGAGTGCTTGACTGGTCACTATGCAAACAATACCATAATGTTTACACATGCCTCCATTCCCTAGGCCAAGGGAATGGATAGGGCTTTATTCCATTTGGCTGGAGAGGTGGGTCTCGAGGTGAATAGAGCCAAGCTTGCGCTTTACCTGACTCACACCGACGTGAGGGTGAAGATTGGGATCATGCAGATCTTAGGGGTCCTACCAAGGACTGAGCAGGATGCGTACCTTGGTTTCGCCATGTTTAGTTGGAACCATTGATGGACCTAGATTAAATTACTGCAGAGGATGCAGCAGCAGATTGGACCAACCGATTTCTGACACGAAAAGATAGAACATTTCTTGCCTTGGCTGTGCTATTGCCTATTGCTCGTTTTATGACCTCTATTGCCTCCCCTCCCCTTGATATTGGGAACAAGGTGGATCAACTAATTCGAAATTTTGTTTGGTCTAGGACAAAAGGCGGGTAGCGACTACATTTAGTGGCTTGGGATACTATGGCATGGCCTAGGGCTATAGGCAGGATGGGAATTTTCACATTTCCCGACTTGCTTATGGTTGGCAAGCAATAGTTAATGCACAAATTGGTGCTAACCGGGTCATATGAGGTGTCATGGGTCCTCATTATGAGAAATAAATACTGGTAGTGGACCTAAATGCCTCATGATTTAGTTCTGTGGCGTACCATTTGCTGACATGCGCTCAGGATGAATCAACTTGGATTGAATACTATGCCACCGCACCTAATTATCAATTATCAGTATCCAGTTGTGCCTAGGTGGTTAGCCCTATGGAAGGGGTGCCTACCGAAAAAGGGATCAAATCTTTCCTTTGGTTAATAAGCCATGTTGCCATCTTGGTGTGTGCTGAGTTACGATGTAGGGGATTGAGGATTGAGGCACACGTCCTTCATGCATGCAAGAGGTGGAAACGTGGACCCATTTTGCTTTCGAGTGCCCTTTCAGCTAGGCTAAGTGTAGGGTGGCTGGTTTCACACCTCCTATTTTTTTAAACAGTGATTCACAAGCAACCACCAATCTTTGGTGCTTGTGGGGGGCACGTAATCAGCTAATTTTCCAACAAGTGCTGCTTCCCCCACCTACACAAGTTGCAACGGCAAGTTTCAAGTTGTGGCGAGAAGCAACTATTACCATGGGTGTGACGCCAATGTTCAAACCTTCATGCTAATGTTACCAGGGTAAAGCAGAGATGTGGGACTTGGTGAGGTGCATTGGCTAGGATGATATGCTTCCCTGGCTGATGGGAAATTCAGCATTGCTAGATGGCGAATTTTTCACCAACTGGCAAGAAAATTTGACTTTCTTCCATGGGGTCAAGATTGACCTCACAAAAGAAGCACTTGCTAGGGTTTTGGGAGTGTCGGCTACTAGCGAGGTGGTGATGCCTACGATAAGAGGGCTTCAAGATGCACATAGTTTCTTTGTTGGTCGCGAACTGCCAGTGGTCAAGTGCCATGGTCTACTCTTTCGGATCTGTGATAGCTGGCCACAGATCTTGTTGAGCGATTCTTTGTTCAAATGGGCAACGGGTGGAAGCTACAGAGTGCACATTTTGCGTTGCTTAAGAACCTTACAATGGGACGATAGGTTAATCTGCCGGGGTTTTTTCTAGCGTCCTTAAGGTGCCAAAGGCTTGGGAGGCACTCGGGTTTGATCCTCACTCTGTGGAGAGTTGCGGGGCCAGTTCATATGACGCATACTCTAGGAAGTCTCAGCCACACCATATACTCCAAACAGAAGAGACCTGTGTCCGTGAAAGTGGCAAAAATTCTGCCTAACTGTGTGGTTCTTGTGCTCATGGTGTCTGGTGGGTCGGGGGGTTGTGATGGAGGGTTTCAAGGCAACAGAGAGTTCATTGGGACTACATGCCCAGATCGCTTCGGCACGTGAATGAACGCTGAATATGGGAGGCAAAGTGGGCTACGCAAGAAGAGATTTTTCAGCGACAATTGGATGACTTGCAGCTTCAGGACTAAGAAGAGGTGGACACACTTCAATGGCAACGTGCGATGGTAGAGGCAGCAGCAAAGGCAGAGCTGGAAGACCAGCTCCATAAGGATTTGAAGGAGGAGCTACACTGGGATGAGTTGTGACAAAAAGTGCTGAAGCAAGAAGGTGAGGACCAAAGAGTGTGTGAGCGCTGGGAGGATGCTAAGCTACAGCAGTAGCTAAATTGGGCTCATTGACTAAATAGCATCGCGTGGCTCCAGGAGGGCAAATGCCTGTACGTTCACATGCAAATCAATTGGGATGTGACTTGGCAGGAGCTACGCCAACATATCCAGTTGGCCTCTGTGAAATTCCCAGGCTAGAAAGGCAAAAGCATTCAAAATTTTTCAAGAAGCTATTGGCTTCATTGATACTTAGGAGTGTTAGGCACAGCTGGATATGCTACATGCGTAGTTGAGGCCGAATTATAGGTGTGGCCAAATGCCCTGGTGCACCTTTGGAGGGGCGCAGGGGATTTCCATGCCATGGTGGCATCATTTCCTTTTTGTGTTTTCTTGTCCATGTTTGCATTTGGGCCCGAGGATTTTGGGCCAATGAAAAAAGTTTCTATGTTTTTTAGTTGTTTTGCTCGGTTGGTCCAGCAGACCTATTTTTGGTTGTTTCATGGGTCAGGCTTGAGTGTGCTCTAAATGTTGGGCACACCGATGGTTTTGGTGTGAGGTGAGCTAGCACCCCAGTTTTTGGTTGCATCTGGTGTCATGGGGGTCTACCCCCCTAATGTCTGTGTCTGTTTTCTGTAAATATTTTTTGTTAATTTTATCCCGAAATTTTTTCAAAAAGAAAAAACAAAATTCATGACTTAATAGAACTATAGTAGAAAGAATGAGCATAAAACATTCTAAATATGCATCATCAGTAATTTCAAGGTTTTCAACACATTGAGTGCACAAAATTCTGCATGGGGCAATGCATTGTTAGGGAGCTCAGCAGCACATTCTTCAAGAGCTCAACAATGCATCCAGGCAATTCCAGATCATAATCTAAATCTATTTTGGATCACAATTCCAAGTGATTCTAGACAATTTTGGAATCTTTAAAAACACTAATCAGAAGTTTACAAATTTTTAGTGTTAAACATTTCATTAAACATTAAAACACCATCCCAATAACAAAATTCATGGCTCAATAAAACTATTAAAATAGAAAGAATGAACATAGAACATTCTGAACATGTGTCATTAGCAATTTCAAGGTTTTCAACACTTTTGAGTGCACATTTTTCTGCAAGGAGCAACACATTCTTGGGGAGCTTAGCAACACATTCTTCAAGAGTTCAACAATGCATTCTTCAACTCATTTTGAATCATTTCAACAACTAATTTCAGACATTGTTCAGCTCATTTGTTTTAGTTGTCAATGGATGCATATTGCAGCATAGCTTACATTTGAAATTTTTTGTAATATATATAGGAGTATAAGCAATGAATTTATGTTGATGTTTATGCCTAATACAATGTTGTTATATTAATATGTTAATGAATTTCTATTTTAAAGTTGGATATATTGCTTTTTTATGAATTTTCAATTTTAATATGTTTAAAAATTTCTATGTTAATTACATATCTTTTTGAAAATGATTAAAAATTTGATATTTTTAATATTGTGAAAAATATTGAAGATTGTTCGCTCTAGGCTTAAAAATTAAATTAAAGCTATTCTTCCATGGGCACTATCCATTTCATTTGACCATTGGAACTTTACAAATGTTTTGAAATCTATTTCAGGCATTTCTTAGAGGATTAGACAAATCATTGCTCTTTCCCACAAGTTTCTCACAAGGATGATCTTGTATATCTCTTTATCCTTGTTTGGTGATTCAATGTAATTCTCTTGATTAGTTGAGGAGTTCTTCAATTAGTGGCAAATCAGTCTATACGAAAAACAGAATTTTCTTTCAGTCAGTGGCATATTAGAGCAGTTCATAGTCAGAATTTTAAGTTAAGAACTACAATCCTACAGGGTTACAAGACATCTAGCAAGGTGGGCCACGTCAAAGGTTTACACTCTTGAGGGGCTTTGAGCCATTCAGCAAAGTAGTTCATGTTGTTGTTCTATACTCTTGCGGGAGTTCTACACACTTAGTGAAGTGATTCGTATTGTTGTTCTACATCCTTGAGGGGATTCAACTCATTAGGCAAAGTGGATTGTCTTGCATCAGCACTTGCCAGTTAACCAACAAAACCATATTTTTCATTGAAAAAGGACAGGCAAGTTAAACATGCGCCTAGCCAAGCACTAACCCTAAAAGCCATACAGAAGGGGCAACTTCATTTTTAAAAAAAAAAATTCTCTTGTNTTTTTTTTTTTTTTTTTTTTTTTTTTTTTTTTTTTTTTTTTGTACTATATGATCATGACAAAGAAAAGTGAGTGATTCATCATAACATTACTACAAAGTGACGCAAATCATCTATTAAAAGTTACGCACACAATCATAATTTCAATTTTACACATTGCATTAAAATTAAGCAAAATTAATCTTCAGCACATCACACAACAAAATTCATCCTGGTAAACGCCTAACCAAAAAAGCTATGAGAAAGTTTCAGAAAAAGCTTGGGCTCACCCTATTCACCCCCTTTAAAGTTTGTAACGATCCTACCAGTTATTTGATTAACTACTAGATTTACAATTAGATGTCCCTTGCTTAGCTCTTATTTTAAAAAATTTCAATTAAGTAAGAAAACTTAACTCAGTGATGTATAAGTATGAGAAACCCTGCATATGCAAATGTTTTGTCTACTTACTTTTTACTTCGTTAGATTAAGGAAGCTCTACCACAACAATACATAGCCTAAGATTGTAGTGCCCCACATTTGCATGTGTGACCATAGTACTCTTTTAGATACTTGGACCTTCTTTTTTTTCTTTTTTCTTTTAGGAAATGTTCGAAATTAAATTACTGAAAATAAAATACAAAATATTACAAAATGTGGGTCAACGACATTGACCCAGGNGGGGGTGGTGGTGGTGTGGGTGTACTGGTGCAAAACAAAACCATAGGGCCCACGGCCGCTCCAGGGGGGGTGTAGAAAACAGCAGTCCCGCTACGGGCTCGTCGACAGCCTATGATAGGCGCAGTGTGGACGTTCGATAGCATGGAAAATGTCCAACATGTTACAATGAAGCTCCACGTCCACAAAGCTGGTAGCCTGTTGGAGTCCTTGCATGGCCGATTCATACCGGTTTCAATCCTCCGTTGACATCCCGCCATCTAGGTGGAAACGTGTCGAGGTCCGGCAAATGTGGCGCTGAAGCTCCCCCCACGTGCAGTCATAGTTGATGCCCAGGATGATGTATGGACAACGTCTAGCTCTAAGCCACTGGCGCGCACTCTGCTCGTGCACCTGGTCTAGCTGGTGTTGTCTCTATGCCTTCTCCTCCTGTTGAGCTTGTTCAGCCACCTCGTGCTCTCTTCAAGCGATTTCCTCCTGGACCAGCTCGTCTCACACTTGGGCTTGGATCTCGTCCACCAAACGGGCCCGAGCCGCATCCACCAGCAAGGCTTGCTACCTGATTATCGCTTGCTCCCTTTCGTGGAAATGAGTTTCCATTTCGATCCATGCTTGTGCGAGGGCTTCCTCCCACTTTGCTTCCCACTCCCGGTGCTCAACGTTGGGTGCCATAGCCACAGCCTCCAACGTCCCTTGCTGTAGCACCTCGTCCCTGCTTTCGTTGAGCCCCAATGTTTCAAGCGGCAACGTCTTCGACACCGCCATGGGGTTTGGGGTCCTCCATCCCCGACAGCTATGTCATCTCCTAGTATACATCACTGCAGGCTAGGTCCACAAACTCTCCCGGCCGGCCAAATGGGATGGGTCAGACGGGGAGCCCCCCAACGAGGGGGGGCACGCTGCAGCCCTGAAGGATGTTGCCCCCCTGCTACCCCCCACCACAAGGCCAGGATGAGCCCGAAGTGGCAACCTCGCCTCTGCTATTGCAGAGTCACCAGAAAGAACCTGGGCAAGTTAACCCTAACTCCCAATTAAAGGCATTTGAGGAAAGCAAAGTGGAGGCCTTGGAGTTTTGACCCATTGCCAGACTAGACAAAAAATCTATCCACAAGATCCGCCGCTCGGGACCAGATACAGGGTAGAGAAGATCTAAGCACTTGTCTGCTTTGCGTGCGTGGCACCGGCCCATTGAAGAAAATTTCTGCGTCTTGTAGCCCGCGTGTGGAGGGTAGAATGATTTCGCCATCTGCCTAGGCCCCCAGACACCTGGCAATCAAAGACTTAGTGATGATGACCTCAGCACCCCTAAAGTAGGTTCAATCTTCGTGCCAGTTAGCAAAAAAAGCATCATCTGGGAGGTCTGGGTCACCGACTAGCCATTGCAGGGCATCACTCCAGCTGCACTGCTCCACCATTTGCCATAGCTCCTCATCTGCTTGGAACGCCGCACAGTCAAGCTCGTACATCAACATGACTCCCATCGCTACTTCAATCTCTTTCCACGCAACTTCGGCCTGGGAAACCACCTATGGAGGGGGGGCAATTTGTGTTGTTGGAAGATTTTGCGATTTCTCGTCTTCCACGCTACCCATAAAAGTAGCATGGCCCAAGAATCACCTGTGAAGTTCATCGAGGGGGATGCCACACCCGCAATACGCCACGTGGAGCGCATGTAGGCACATTGGTAAATAAAGTGCTGCATGGTCTCAAGCGCAACGCCACATAGAGGACAAGTGTCATCCAAAATGAGGCCTCGTCTAGATAAGAGTGCCTGAACAGGCAACGCATCATTCTTAATTAACCATAGGAACACTTTAATTTTCTCGGGTAGCCATCCCTGCCAGATCTGCCACTAGCCTGGTACTGGCGAGTACATGGCCACCAACAGGCAGCGCGGCTCAAGAATTGACCACCCTTGCACCTGCATTTTGCGTGCGTGGCCGCAAAGCATCTGCCAAGGCTTCAAGTCCTGCGCTCCCACCTCCCATCGTCAATATTTTGCATTCATTACTTGGACTCACTGGGCCGACTCCCCAAACTGGCTTGTGAACCGAAGTAACAAGCGTTGTTGTCCCATCGTCAACTCATCCTCAAACTTGGAAATGCC
>MNCI01015922.1:194299-221320 GCA_015680685.1 Gnetum montanum | reverse complement strand
AATCAGCTCATGCAGAAGATCCAGAGTATTTCGGTGCTCCTCCGTGTCCATGAAACTGGCCGCCTGCTGAATACCCTGCATGGCCACCTACCTTCTGTTTCTGTCCTCATGGGAGGTGCCTGCGTCGGGGTGGCAGTGCACCGAGGTTCGGCGGATGTATCTACGAAGTTCGCCCCATGAACTCTCGCAGCTGATACCTAACGTAAGGTATGGGCACCGTCCCCCACATAACCACTGTCTGGCGTTATGCTCGTGGGCATGGTCCAGCTACCGCTGTCTCTGCTCTTCCTCCTCCATAAGCCGGGCCCGCTCCTCGTGCTCCGCCTACTGTCTCTGTCTCCGGGTCTCATCCTCCTGCACGAGCTCCTCCCGCACCTAGGCTCTGATTTCATCGATGAGCCGAGCCCTGGCAGCGTCTGCCATGATGTCCTACTGTCTAGCCTGCTCTTGCTCCCTTGCCCGAAACTGGGCCTCTAACTCGTTGCGGGCCTGGGCGAGGGCTTCCGTCCATTTCACCTCCCACTCCCTTCTTTCCGCCTCTCTGGCTTCCTCCACCACCCTCTTTCGTTGCTCTCCACCACCCTCTTTGTTTTCTATTTTGGAAGGAAAAGAAAAGGGTAAATATTAGAATCTAACTCTCTTTTCCTCTTTGCAACTTACTCAGATTTTAATAGCCATGATAATGACATTTGTAACAGATATTGTTTTTCTATTTTCTTTGTTTGCTTAAAAATCTAGATTTTAATACCCTTGGTGCTAATGACATCTGAAATTTTGACTATTATTTTTGTTATGCTTCGCTGATTTTTGCTTTCTTTAATTTATCCTATCACTAGATAGATCTATAAATCTGCCTGCGTTCCTCTTACTTCTAAAGATATTAGGGACTTTAATTCTTCTTTTATTTGGTGTAGTCTAGTTTTTGCGCCTTACTACTTATAGTTCCCTCAAGTCTAAATGTGTTTAATATATGCATATAACTTGAGAGCTTGGTATCGTTTTCTGTGAGGAAAACATTGTGAACTCCCAACTATGTTGACAAATAAAATTTTTAAATTTTCTCTAGGCTTGCATTCTTCCCTTAGAATCAAATTTGTTTGCCAAAATTCAAGCCCTACTTTCAAACTTTGTTTACCAAGTTTAGGATGTCTAAAATTGGAGAAAGAAAATAGAAGGCTTAAAATGATGATCATGAATTGGATGCCAAAGAAAATGAACTTTTGAAGTTGATAGAGGATCTTAATGCAGAGCTTCAAGTAATTCAACATGATTATGCAAGTTGCTAAATGAGTCCAAATCCTTAGTTTTCTTGAAAGATGAACCAAACTAATGTTTTGTAAGATTTCACAAATTTCAATTATTTGCTTTATCACATCATAGTTAGATTTTGTCATTGTTAACCCTTGACACTCTCTAGTGTACAATGTGAACCAATGCTTCTTATATTGCAATTAAAATATATTTGAGATACACAATTACTCTCTTTAAAGTATGTGATGAGGATAGTGGAATTTTGGAGGCCTAGAAGTCTCCTTGAAGTAAGTCTTTTTTTTTTCTTTGGAAAAAAAGTCAAGATAAATTAACTCAAAAAATGTATGTACATTGGCATAAAGCCCAAGCTAGAGCCCTCACACAAAATAGGACAACAATCCTTGCCTTTCTCCCACTCACCCCAAAAAACCCACCACCAGGGCCGTAACATAAACACTGGACCCCTCCCAAATCCCAGTCAAAAGTGAGAACAGAACCACCGCAAAAACAACCAACCCTTGCACAGCCCATACACCCACATGTCCCCCATTCCAACATTACCCCTTTGGCTCTGTTGCCATAACTAGCCCCTGTGACTCAATCCTCGGCTCCTCCATGCACGATGCTTCCAATGGCACTGTTTGCTCCGATGTCATTTGAACCTCCAACATCGTCCCCTAATCTGCATCCCCTTCCCTAATCGTCTACGTTGTCCCCGTCGACACCCTCTAAAACCCCCGAGACTCGTAACTCTCTCATCTTTTCTTATGCGCTTCCATCATATGCATGTATTCCACACTGTGTCTTTCGAACAAGTCCTCCATCAGCTACAAGTCTCTGACCCATTGGATATCTACCTCCCTTTGGACCTCTGCTCTCATTGTTTCCCACTGAGATTGCCACACCGCCCTCTCCTCCCTCCTCGCCTACTCTGCTGCACATTGACATGCCTCATCAATCCTATCCTAAATATTTGCACATTGAGTATCGCGAGTCTACTGCACCCCCCTCAAGGCCCCCTATTCCTCAATTCGTGCATTGCAACTAGACGGTGTTGCCCCTCCTGCTGTTCCCCATTGCTCCACCACGAGCAGCTAAGGCCTAGGCTCAACTCACCTGTGCAACCTCTAGTACACCAATTGAGGCTCCAACCTCAACTGCCTAGGTATTTTCATCTGCCCCAACGTCCACAACACCAATATCACCCCCAAGTGCCGCCCAGGGCACTTCTGTTGTAATGAATCCAGAAAAAAACAAGGTAGGTTAATCCGAATTCCATGCCTCATACACCATAGAAATGCAAAATGAACTCCCACGAGCTTGTGAGGGGACCTGGACTGCACAAAATACCGGTCAATTAATACAACTGCATTCTACCACACCATAGCCATCCCCTTCTTACGAATGTGCCCACTAGCCACCCGTAGAACCACACCTTGAAAGAACTTAGAAGCATACATCTGAGTATGGATCGCAGGGGCAATGAGCTCCCCTACCGCTAGCACAACCAACACCTCCTCCAACGCCGTCTTAGTGACTCTGATCCTTCTGCCCCTAAATTTGGTTTTTTCTCCAACCCAATTGTCAAAGAAACTCTCCGTAGGCAGCCCCAGCTCCCCCTATATGCACTGAAACATGTCCACCCATCCCATCCTTTCTATCATCCCCCATAGCTCCGCATTCCCTGCAAATTCCGTAATGGCTGGTTCAAAAGTCAGGCCTAGCCCCATGTTGTGCCCCACTTCAACCCACAGATAGATCCCAGCACAAGCAACCTTTGTTCACGAAAAATTAGGTTATTCCAGCTCTTCCATCCCATCCATAAAACAACCAACGCTTTAGACTCCCCACTAATCTTAATCGAAGGCCCAATCTCTGTAGCCCTCCATACCTCCTGCATAAAATCATAGCGATAAATAAAGTGCTCAACTGTCTTGGCCACTGCAAAGCATAGAGGGCAATTGGTGTTTACGTTTATTCCCTGCACTCTTAAGATCATCCAGACCGGCAATGCCTTATGCTAAATAAGCCATCCAAAAGCCTTTACCTTCTCAGGTAGCCTCCCCTTCCAAATCTCATTCCACCCCACTGCCAGTGGATACATATTCTTTATCACCTCCAATAGAGGTTCACCCAACAACCTCCTTGAAGTAAGTCCTTATTAATGAATGTTTTGTACATTTTCTTAGTTAGACGTTCCTTTTATGCAAAGTAAATTATTATTTAGTTATTCTTGTTTCAATATGCTAACCCCATTTGTTTATTAGCAATCATATTCTTTTGTTTGTGCAAAGAAAGAAAATAGATGCGACCATGTGTGTTTGTTGAACCCACATAAATTATGATTAGGAGCCCTTTGGGCCCTAGGATAAGCAATTTACCTAAATTAAGAGCTAGTAATTAGACCAATGATGACTGATTTCTTCAAGTCAGATGGCTTTCAATGTGAAAATACAATGCCACATGGCATGGGTAAAGTTCTTGAAATGTATACATTTTTAATTCCCAGCCATTGTTTAGATTAAATGTTTTGGTTTGCCAGAAACATAGCAGAGGATTAGGAATACATCCAACCACATCCATTGGTGTTGTTTGTAAACCAAAACTTAGAAACAAGTGAGTCACATAATAATTTGATGTTTTCTGGCATCCTAAGTAATGGAAAGTGTTAGCCATAACCTTGACAAAGGTATTAGATAAAACTACCCGTTTTATGGATTTAAATGAGATACAACTGAAAACTCTTTTCTTTCAGGTGATGAGCCATGCATTTGAAAATAACAAAGAGTTATGACCCCAAAATCATTGGTTGTATTCATTGTTAGATATCATAGTACTAATAAGCAAATGATGCATCAATTCTTAGGTTTATGAAAAATGTCAAGGTCTCTCTTCAACAACCTAAGCTCAGAAGGGAAGAAGGGAAGGAGGCACCTAGGTCCTATAATCAACCCATCATTTCCTATGTCACATCTTTATCAGTTGCTAGTGTAAGTATAGCCTCATGTACTTTAAACAAAAAGAATTGGACTGAAGTTTAGAGTGTGATTACTAGGGATCCTACAAAGACACAGGTAAGACACTATCTTTAGCTTAATAAATCAATATTGGCTAAGACACAGGTAAGACACTATCTTTAGCCTAATAAATCAATATTGGTATGGGAAATCATTGGAGAGAAACCCACCTTATGAACCAGGACTTCATGTGTAAATACTTTTGTCTTGTTTATGTTGTAATGCTCCGTTTTATTTATAGTGTAAGTGATACCAGGAGATCAGTAACCCCTTCATGAGTATAAAAAGGTCATGTCATGACCTTCCAGAACTCACAAAACACTGCAACAACAGGTCATGGACCCAGAATGAAAAGTTGAATCATTGAGTTGCTTGAAGAAAAAGGTGTGTTTTCATTTTTTCATGCCATGCACTTGTGTCTTCTATATCTTGACTGTTTATCTCAGCACCACTTGATTGTTGAAATCTAGCTTGTAGTAATTATTTGAGTCTTCATTTTGAGAATTGAGATCTCTTAGTGGATAGTTAACATTTTTCATTATCCTTGGAACAATCTTGAACAGACTGATAAGTGCCTTCTCAGATCTAAAGTTGGAATTGCAATTGTTTGTATTGTGTGGATCTCTTCACCCACCCTCATCCTGGTTAGATTCATAAAGACTTGGGTTCTAGAGACATGCATAAAAATTTAGGTTTAAGCTCACTTCATGAGCTAGAAATAAGACAAAGAATACTAAGAAATAAGCATTGGTCAAGTTAGTGGAAAGTGAGAGCATCCAGGACCCATGTCTGATTTCAATTTGTTATATTGATCTTACCACCGCTTGATTGTTGGATCTAACTTGTAGAAATTATTCTAGTCTTTGTTTCAAGGGCTGAGATTTCTTGGTTGATGGTTTAACATTTTCATAACCCTCAAGAACAATCTTGACTGGAGTGATAAGTGCCTTCTAAGATCTGATTTCTAACCATTCTATGTTCCATTGGAAGTGGGGAAAACTTAGGATGTTATCCAGATGTATATTATTTGTTTTTTTTTTTTTTGTTTTCTCCTTTTTAAAATAATATTGAACATGTTGCTGCAAAGGTTAATCTGCATTTTGAAGTTCAGAAATCAAATTGCTTTACGATTGTGTAAAAAAAGATAGTGTTTTCAAATAGGATAGTAAGGATATGATATTGTTTATCAATGTATGTACATAAGTGTTATTTTAATGGTTGGAATACTATTTTGGGGTTCACCATGTGGCTATAAATGTTATCATCTGAGTGAGTATCAAATCTAGTGTATGATGAATTGATGCATACAGATACATAGTTTTTTATTTTGAAAGTACATGGATGAGGATACAGAATTGTGGCTATAAGGGCTAAGAAGAATGCCTCATTTACAGATACATTCAGGGTAGAAGCCTGACCTTTCTTTGACTTCTTGGCCGGTGAGTTTGAAGGTTGATTCTATATGATCCTTTTTTTATTAATTAGAAGCTTATTACCTTGAGTCATGAACCAAGTCGTGGGTATGGCCTTGACAACAACCCCTTGGACCTTCATTTTTTCATGCTTTAGGTTCCAAATATCAGCGCTAGGATTGATTTTTAAATGTTTCTATAAAATTGAATGAATATGATTTGAAATCTGATGCAAAGAACGGATTCATAACACCTTCTAATAGCTAATTAATCTATGGCTATTGGGACCACCGCTTTGATATCCAAGAGTACACACAAAGTGCACAATAGTCTCTAAGGATTTGATTTGCCATTGGTGGCCGATTCTTGAATGTTGTTTTATATGTGGATTTAATGAAAATCAGTATTGTGTGATTGCTTGAATTGAGGTCTTGTTGTAAATCTTTAATGACTTAATGTTTTGTCTACGCAGTACTCAAATTTCAAAATTGGCATCTGTGTTTTGAAACTGACTTTGCAAAGATGCCCAACGTAGCTACAAGTCAACTCACATTGAAATGCTCTTGAGGCCTGACCTTGGAATATTGATACTCCATCATTACGAAGGCTTGTCAGGATTAGTTATGACTCCATGGATTATGAGTGTAATTTGTGAGTTTATTTTATTTAAAAAATGCTCATATGGAGCTTTTTTGGATACTTAATTGAAAAATTCCTTTGGACAATTACCATCTCTGGTAAGCATAGTGGTGAAAGCATCCTGGCCAACCTCCTAATCTTCTTTTTTCGTAGATACATTATTTAAACATCCTCTTTGATACTCATTTTTTATTTCATCCTTTCTTGAAACCCTATCATTCATCTCAAAATATGCATTTAATCTACATATGATGTTTGTTTAACACTTCTAGGATGCATAACATTTTACTCCATGCATTGCAAGCTTTGGATGCAAAGGAGGAAGCTTATTGGAGGCAGAGGGGATGGACCCACTGGCTTAAAGAGTGAGATCGGAACATGCATTTTTTCTTTGCAGCCAAAAATTCAGCAAATCTGTCAAAAAAAAGTCCAGAGTCTTACTTTTCAGGGTAAGGAGGTGGAAAGGTGTCAGGAGATTGCTCAAACCATGCTAGACTATTGGTCCAATATCTAGAGGAGGAAGGAGGCGACCACCTCTCGATTCCCATTGATTTTGTTTTAAGGGAGGAGGACAACCACCAGTTGTTAGTGCTGTTCACTATAACAGAATTGGATGAGGCTTTGGGTTCAATGAAGATGGGTAGGGCACCTAGGCCGGATGGTTGGCCTATCAAATTCTTTAGGCAGTCATTGACATTCTGGGTGCAAATATTCTGGATGCCTTCAACGCAATGCTAAGGTGGCAACAAGTTTGCAAGGAAATCAACTGTTCCTGCTTAGTTCTCATCCCAAAGTCGGCTAACCCCACGGATCCATCGCAGTTTCAGCCTATTGGGGTGTGCAATACACTCCTCCAACTCTTCACAAAGTTGTTGGTGGCCAAATTGGAGCCTCTTATGCCATGCGTGGTGGGGCCACAACAAGCTGGGTTTATCAAGGGATGTTTCATCCAAGATCAGATTATTTTGGTGCAAGAGGTGTTGCGTTCCCTGAGGGTTCCGAAGTAGCTTCGTATGTGCCTTAAGCTCAGCATCTCCAAAGCTTATGACACTATCTCCTAGGATTCTCTACACAAGACCATGTAGAGGAAGCGTTTCCATCCAAACTTTGTTAATTTGTGTATTCATATTCAGTCGTTGGGGGGCCTTTTCTTTAGATCTAGGGGGAAAACCGTTGGGGTTTTCCTCCCCTAGGAGGGGGTTAAGATAGGGGCACCCGCTGTCACCTTCCCTCTTCATCCTAGTTATGGACACCATGTAGACTTATTGTGAGCTGGAGGGGGTGAGAGGGTTGGACACCGCCAGGGTTAGGTGTTTGGTGGAACACTATGCAGATGACACCATCTTGTTTTCTAGGGCAGCAGTCCCCCAAGCTATGGCGATTAACAAAGCTCTACAAAGAATGGCTGGGGAGATTGAGTTGGAAATTAATCAAGGTAAATCTACTATTCACTTGATTAACATTGATGCCAAGGTAAAGGGGTTGATTGTACAACAGTTGAGGGTGCTGCCTAGGTCCACAAGGGATTCTTACCTTGGTCTGCCACTGTACGATTGGCATCAGAGGCAGGCTTGGATAGGCCTACTCCAACATCTACAAAAATAGGTTGGCTATTGGATGAGCCAGTTTCTTACCCGTGCAAGGAGGGCTTTGTTGGCTACTTCGGTGTTGTTTGTGATGGTCACGTATGCGGCTTCAATGCCTCACCTTGGCTTATATCATCGAAAAAGTAGATCATGCTATATGAAATTTCACTTGGTCGAGGGGTAAGGGGAAGGATCATTTGCACCTTGTGAAGTGGGAAATGGTTGACAAGCAGAAGAGCATTGAGGGCCTAGGCATTATTGACATGGGATATCAAAGCCTTTTAAATAGGTTGTTAAGGCAAGACCAAGACTCCATGCAATGGATTAGTATTTTGGGTAACAAATATCAACATTGGGATGTTGGGACGACAAACTCTCACGTTTGGCAGGCCTTGTGTAAGCAAGCACAATTGGTGCTACAAACCGAGATGCTAGGTATGACCCTACAATAATTAATTAAGCACAGGTATCCAATGGTTAGGGGCTAGGGGGTTATGGAAGGGAAGATTGCCAGAGAAGATTAAGGCTTTCATTTGGCTGGCTAACCACTCAGCCATACCTATGCATGTGATTTTAACACAGCAGGGGATAAATATCGATGACACATGTCCACTCTACATGTTGGACATTGAGACAATTTTCCACTTTATTTACTCCTATCCTTATATTGTCAATGTTTTAAGGGCAGCAAATCTCTAGCCAATTTTGAATTTCGACAACGACTCCAAGGTAGCAGCAACTTTGTGGATCCACTAGAAAGCAAGAAACAACTAGATTTTTCGTGTGCGTTCGTTATCGCTACCAGCACAGATTGCAACTAAGGGGTTCATATTGTGGAAGGAGGCACAATCCACGATGGGGGCAACTCCTACTTTTGAGCCACCCTACGATGGATACCAAGAAAACTCGATGCTCCGAAGCATGGTGTCACGGGTGGGGTGGGTAGACCTGCTCCCCTTGCTCCAAAAGGAGCCAAATGTGGAGGACAAGTCTTTCTTCATGAATTGCGTGGGGGATTATATGCTTTTCCAAGGGGGTTAGGATTGCCCTTACAAAGGATGCTATTGCGAGGCAACTAGGGGTGCCGACGAGGGGTGAGGTAATCTCGCCCAAGGGATGCGGGCTTCAGGACACGAAGGCTTTCTTTTCAAGGCCAGTTCCCAAGACGGGGAGCGGCCAGGTCCTTAAATCGGCACTCTCGCAGCTCTAGTAAGATGCAGTCGAGTTGGTTGACCAGTACTTTGTCTAGTCCAATAACATGTGGAAGCTTCAAGACATGCACGTCAGCTTCATGCAATGTCTACAGTTGGGTTGCATGGTCAACTTGTCACAGTTTCTCCTAGATACGTTGAGATGCCAACATCGTGGGTGGCATTCTACACTGATCATGGCGCTCTGGTGGGCTTTGCAGTTAATGGCCTATCCTCCGCCAAGGGATACCCCAATTCAAGCAGTGTACGGTCAACAACGTTCATGGTGCATGCCACCAATGGTGGTGGATTTGACGAAGGATTCAAAGGAGAATGATGCTAGGTCTTGGCCATTGGACGTGCTAGTGGGGACAAGTCAACAGGACTCTCAACTGAAGATGCATGCCACACCGTAGGGATTGCATATGAGGGAGGGGTCAATGGTGCAAGACAGAGAGAGGTTAGGGGGCTTGGTCAGGGGAGACCATGCACCCTAGGGCTCCTCATCTAGAAGCTCTGCTAGCCGAGGCTACGAAGGAAGTGGTGGCTTGGGCAACGAAGGAGGAAAGGGCTCTATGGGAGAGCAAATGGACAACAAGGAAGGAGGAATTCCAATGGCAGTTGGAGGATGCCAAGCACCTCCATGTTGAAGCGGCTAAGGAGGAGAGATGGCAGTGGGATCTGGTAGAGGCAATGGCGCGAAACACACTAGAGGCAAAGCTACGGGAAAGCGTTAGGGAATAGCTCCAAGAGGAAGCATAGGCCCAGGAAATTCAGGAGAAGGAGGAGAAGGAGCAAAGCGCATGGGAGGAGGAGGAGGTAGCGCAGCTACAAAGACAACAGGACCGCACCCACAAACAAAATGCCCAATCTTGGCTCCGGGAGGGGAGGTGCCCCTATGTAATTATGAACATAGGGAAGAATACATTGTGAAGCACCCTACGCCAGTACATTCAGCACAAGGGGCGTGAGCTCCATCTAGATGGGAAGGACAACGAGGAGGAATGTGTCAAGAAGGAAGAAGCATTCAAAAATTCCCAATAGGCTACAGCATTTGTGGATTCAGAGAGACACCAAGTAGTTCTTGATAAAATCCACTGTTAGGAGAGGGCCATCTGCCCTTGCACAGGTCTCCCATGTCATTTATAGGTTATAGGTTGTGGGCTGATGGCCCTATCTTTGTTTTCTTTTCTAGTTTGTTGTGGGCTGATGGTCTCATCTTGGAATTTCGATTGTAGAGGGTGGGGAGCGCCCCATTTTGGGGATGGTGGGGGGGCTTACTCCCTGTTTTTGGCCGATGTATAAAAGACTTGTAATTTTTTCACTCTTAATACAATGACCCGAACTCATTTGGAAAAAAAAATGTTTATTGCAGGCACACTAAACTCCAAAGGCTTAATCAAGCCTTTGGGGTCTTCAAATTGGAGATTGACCAAGCAATTGTGGATCAAGTTCACTGCAAACAGCGATCCACCTATATTTGTCACACCCTTCCTCTGACTTAATGGGGTCCTTTGTGTTTTTTGTCTGAGGCTTTCGTCTTTGGTCTGTTGGGTTTAGGAGCCCTTCAGGGCATTTTGACGCTGTTGTACATTGGAAAATGGTGGGATTCTTAACCCCATGCCTCAGGGTCTGGTTTGTATGGCTTCCTTATTGGTGCAGGGCTGGGAGAGTTTCTTCCCCCTTTTTCTGTTCTTGTTCGGTGGTGGGGCTGCTGCCCCGTTTTTGTACTTTGCTGTATATTTTGTTCATAATTTAATCCCAGCCTTTTCTCAATCAAAATCATGAAAATTAACTCCATTAAATGAAGATTACGAAGTTAACATAGAAGATAGCAAAATGATCTACTGGAGTACTTGGGGTCTGCAATACAGTAATTTTTACAAGTGGCTAAGTCAAGAATTACATGAGTATAAAAGTTCTGGGTGCTCTTAGAAACAAAAATATATATTTACAAAAGGAATCTGGACATGGAAAGCAATCAGAAAAATTCTTTAATGGCCTTGTAAAATAACAATTTTATATTGTTAGCACTGATAGTAGGGGAAAAAATTATTAAAGCAGAGACAACTACATTGAAGCAGCTTCATAAGGGTATGCAGTTCCAGATAGCAATTGTATTGGACTGAAGCAATTTCCAGTAGATACATTTTCTTTTTCTTTTTCCTTTCAAATTCTTCTTAACCCCTATTAATGTGTTTAAGATAGAATGCAGGCTCAATATGAAAGTATACTGTTAGAAGGAGATATGCCAGTACTGGAATCTAAATCAATTGTGCTAGTTGATAGCATATATCAGTAAAGCTACAACTTTACATAGAAGTTTCAACAAAAGTGCTTCAAACAATCTGTGAAAATTCTCGGTTTTAAGGAAAAGCATGACTTTATAACAGAGCATTAAAAAACAAATGAAAAGGAAAAAAAAGTTCTGCTTGTTCAACAGTCAGGAAGACAGAAAGAAAGAAAATTACTATAATGTGAGAATGTAGATGCTAAGGGGTAGTTTTGGCTATAAACATTCGCAGGTCTGTGATTATAACAACATGCATATTACTTAGAGATCGCAAATTTGCAAACATTGATAGAATCAATCACCTGTGACTTGAAACTGGCAGATAAATAAGGATCACTTGAAAGGAAAAAGCATACATCATAAAGTTTCTTAAATTTGTGAGGATGAATTGTTAAGAATCTATATATTTTTCAACTTTCTGTTCAAGTTTCAGGGCCAATATACTTGGTCTACGCAAGAAATCATTAGGTCATTACGATATTTTTACAAATGTGATAATAAATTTGATTTCAGTTTCACAATTTAAAATAAATAACCAAAACTGTTTTTAATTATGTCTAAGACAGTATATATCTTTCGGACCAATTAAGTCACCAATCCTTTACATAAACTTGTATATCTCAGCAGCGGCCTACTGGAATTCACCCTACTACTTGTAGAATGCAAACCACACGGTTGAACAACAAAGTCACACGCCACTCAAATTCATTCATTTTGACTTTTACAAATTCAATAGGAAGAACCATAACAAACACATTTTAGTGTATGATATTGAATTCCAAGTGATCCTCCGAATCCAAAATAGTAACGACCTCAGTTTGAGTTAAACACTTCAGTTTCAGTTTAGCTTAACATGATCGAATGTAGTGTTTGTGTCTCTACTTTTGCAAATAGAAATTGACCGAGAATTTTGGCATTACCTTCTCTTATGAAATTTGGAAAGTCTGGTGGAGCACCATTGGCGTCTTGAATGCGTTTATTCTGTTCCAGGAGACGCCGCTCATCATAAGCCATTAATGGTCGCTCCTTTGCCGCCATTGTAGGGGGACTGGTCATCCCCATTAATAACTGTACGCACAGTGAAGCTAAAGAAAAGAAAGTCCTCCGTTGAAATGGGCAAGACTTAACGGTGGAGAAGTCAACGCAGGCGCGGTTTCTTTGATATGAACACAGGGTTTCAGATTTCTCAGGCCTTGCAGTTTTCATCCAAGCTTTGACTAGACTGTCAACACCACCAGCACTGCAGAACAAAATACATTCCAATTACAGAGTAGCTAACAGTTTCTGTGTGCGTTTCGTATTTCTGAAACTCTAGCACGAATCCAGGCATAGTTTGTGACATCACGTAATGAAGTAAAAGCCTGTGTTAAATGTTAGGTTGTTCTTGGCGACGAGTGAAATATCAGAATAAAAACGTTCTGTTTGTGGGATTTCAATGCATTCACTATGATGAGCAAAACATTGCAGAGACTGAGACAGACATGCCTGTTTATTGTGAGACGCCGTGAACGAAAAAAAGACGACGACGACGATGAAGAAGCGTGTGGGATAGTGATGGTAATTGGGAAATTTGCCGCCATTGCTGGTGGTTCAGCCACATTCGCATCCGGAGCAGCAGCATGTACAGTGCAGAGTATATATTACCTTCATTTTTTTGGTAGTCAGAGCATTTTCAAGGTAATTTCATACGGTGAGGTGTTGGCTTAGTGGTAAGATTTTTGATACGAAAGTTATAAGTTACAGGTTTAATTCTTGAATTCTTGTAGGCAATAGTGAATTATAAAGTTTTAATTGGACTATATATTTTGGGTTCTCATTGGAGCTTGATGACTAGATCAATGTAGATTCTATGCTAGCATATGCAAAGATCAAATCAATTCCTTTTATTTCCTCATATGACTAAGCCTCTTGACAACCTCCACCAATAATGTTGTTAACATTGTTATTTCATCAACGATGAGGTGTTAGTCCAATAGTAAGACTTGATTTGGAAGCTTTAAGTCATGGATTTGATTCTAGTAGGCAATGATGAGTTATAAAATTCTAATTGAACTATATATCTTTTCTACTTCTACCTAAGCTCGGCATTTACAATTACTGGTTTGCCATTTTTCAAAAACACATACTCTAAAGGTTTCAATAATATTTTGAGTTTGATGGGTTCTAATTCAATTATTTCAAGAATTTCTAAATTTCACAGATCAATCTCTTCTTCTTCCTTAATTTCTACATAGGAAGGTTGTCCTTTCAATTGTTTCATCTCATCCAATTTATCAATGCAAGCAATTGTGAGGGCTTTTCAAGGTTTCATGCACATGGTAGACTTACAACTTTCATCTGTTATCAGCCATTGGGTGCCTTCTTGCTTAGTAGTTGCTACATACAAGCACTTCTACACACACTAATTTTTCAAATGACTTGTATGTTATGATAGTTCTTTGTCTAACTATTTAAATTTTCTACATGTAATTGTACCATGTGTCACTGTATACAATGCATGGAATACATTTATTCTCTGTAAGTCTATGTTTATTTTCCTTTGAAATTTTCAAGAACAAGTCTTTGATTCTTAGCTTATCATCAATGGTGCTTAGCCAAGCTCTTCCCATGATGATGAGAAACTTCCCCTTGCAATTGTCAACATGGATCACAAGAAAATTAGCAAGATATGACCACCCATTGATAGTGGTCACAAAATTTTCTACCAATACCAAGGGAACAATGATACATTGATCAACAAGCTCTAACATGATATTGCATTTCTTTAAAGGAGGCAAGATCCAAGCTTTGCATATTTCTTACAAGATCAAATTAACTCTAGAACCTGAATTCAATAAAGCCTTGCATGGAACATTTCATGTGATTAAAAGATATAGATAAGAAGACTTCTTGAATCAATTCTCTTTTTAGAAAGGTTTCCTACCTTAATCCAATTAATGATAGCATGGGTTAACATTATAGTGTGAACATTTGTTGCACTTTAGTTTGAAGGTGGCTTAGAATGCATCTGGGAGGATGTAGGTGTGGGGTCCACAACCATTGGTGTTTATGTTGGTTTGGGTGAACTAGCAAGTCTAAAGAATGAGCATTTCCAAGGCTTGTGCTTAAAACCTTTTGAGTTATCGTCCATATGCATGTTCATAACTCTGGTAGCATTTCATTGTTTTGGTTGTGAAGGTATCTCACCTTACATTAGTGAAGTGGGTAACAATGGATTAGTAGTGTGAAGCTACAAGTATTGTGGCATATGAGAAGCATATAAGAAAGATTCAATTCATGGAGTAGCAGGTTTGTGGTACTCTCAAGGATAATAGTGGTAAGTTAATTCATACATGATAGAACCACTTGGAGACACAAGCTGTTAGACATAATAACCATAAGGGTTAGGTTGCCTATAGAGATACTATTGCCTTGGTGGTAGCATTTCCCATGACTATGGATTTTGTCATTATTGTTTGATAAGTGGTGAGTGTTTCCTACTTCCAACTATATGAATCACAAGCATGTATGCAAAATCCAATCAAATTTCGTAGAACTTAGAGCACCTAGTTTTCTAGATAATTAGGCATCAGATTGTTGGTCATTGTCTTCCTAATCATCACTTGTGCTAATTCAATTGGTATGGTTAAGTGAGATTAAGGCATAAAATATTTGTATCTTTATCATTTTTTTATTATTAAAATATTAAAACAACAAAATAACTAAAATACTATGTTTAACTAACTATAAATCTAAGGGTAATCTAAGCTATCCTAAGCATAAAGCATTCATTCCCACTTTTGTACCCATCTTAAACCTATATTAATGTTGTTGGATTATCAAGTGTTTACTACTAGGCAAACCAAGTATTGATTAGTGAGATTACCAAACATTAATATATCATGCTTGAAGTAGTCATGCTTATGTTGTTATGGAATAAAATATTAATTTTTTAAGTGTGGAAAAGTAAAAAACATTAAAAGTAAAGTGATTGGAAATAAATTGAATGTTAGTCCAAGGGTTGCAATGAAAGGAATCAATGTCAATTTTATTATCATCATGCAAAAGTATCCAAGTATATCTTGCACTCGAGTAAAACTTGGTTAATCAATTTAATCCACACTATGGGTACTTAGAGAGAAATTTGGCTAAGTCCCATGAAAACAAATTGCAAGAGCTTCACTTTGAAATGACAAAAGGTACCATAAATGCAGATGGTACATGCATTTGTATAAGCTTAGGATGGGCTAGCATCAACGCCTATGCATCAACATATCTAAGGATATGTCAATGAGAATGTGTCAATAAGGCTGCATTGAGGCATGTTCATCGACACAACTGATTGAAAAACTTCTCATCATACCCCCACAACTGACTAAAAACTTGTCCTTGAGTAAACAAGACTAGGACCAAGTTGTTTATAAAATTTGAAAAGTATAGAACTGACTACTAACTGACTAACAAAAAATGATTTTAAGTATCACATTACAAAATATTTAAGTGTTTACAAGAAGATTCATCAAAATTGGACTTAATGCAAAAAATTGGCAACTACTTGCTACACAAAAACTAGCCAAGATTGAGTTGTTATACCATGCCTAGAGGTGGAGGCTCCTGTAGCTCAAATGGCCTTTCATTGTGTCCTAGCCTCGATAGTGGCCTAGGCTACCCTACTACTATTGCTACTACATCTAAAAACTTGAAGGCATCCAACAATGCCTTCATCTTCTTATCCTTGCTCCATGGATCATTAATGGTTTAGGCAGCATTGCCTAGATTGGTTGTTGTTGGTATATCCCATGGACATAACATTGTTGGAAACATTTCTTTCATATTTACAAACCAAGCTATGAATTATTTGAGTTCATTGTTAAACATACAAATAAGATTTTGCAATTCTTGATGATCACTCATTCTCCTTGCTAGGATCTCAACAATTGATCATTGATCTTCGAACTTACTCTTGAGAACCTCAAGCTCTACATTAGCTATCTCTAGCTTCTACCTTGTCTTCTTGTAAAGCTTGAACTCCATCTTATATAGGAAGTAGGAGCTAGCCACTTGCTTTTCTAACTCTAATTTTGACCTTTCTGCGGTCAACATTGTCAAGTTTGCATTGGAGGTTGGCTAACTTCATATACTTAGTTATCTCCTTAATTTGCAACTTCTTTAGGCGGATTTCAGTTTGATTATATGCATTGAATCCATTGAAGATGGGTTGTCATGCATCACCTTTGTGTTGGAGTTGCTAGATGGCTTTGTTCACTTTTTCTTTTGCCAACTTGATCTCTTTTCCATTTACCTTTTTAAGCATCTTGATGTGGTCATTATAATGATTTTTCACTTTCTCATATTCAAGGGCTTCATTCTTCTAGGTGGTGATCTTGATGGTAGTCTTTTGATGAATGGTGGAGATTTCTATTTTCTATAGCTAGCCTCCTCATATCTTAGTTCATCTTGACATAATGTTCCTATTGCTAATGGATGTACTCTAATAGTTTCTCTTTTTGCTCTTCAATTTTCTATAGGAATTGATTCTCCTTAGTCAAAGTTATGTTCTCCTTGTGTGTGTCTCAAAGGTCATGGCTCACAGAATTCATTACTACTTCAAATAGTGATGCATCCAAGACTACCATCTCCTTATCATTCTTAGCCTCTTTAAGTCTTTGTTGAAGTTGTTTGAAAGCTTCATCTCTAGTAAGTTTTGGCCAAAGAATGGTAGGTTCTAACAAGTGGGCTTTCAATTTTGCAACCTCTACTATCAACCGTTGGTTATTGTTGGTGATTTCCTTAAGTTGTGCTTGTGTAATTAAGACCTTTCCCCTTATTTCTAGTAACTATAACTAGGTTCCTGAAATATCTTCTAAGAGATTTGAAATCAGTTATCCAACTCCAACTAGTCACTCTAGTGCTTTTTCATGTTGCACTATGTTCATTTCCTTGATGCTGGCTCCTACAAATATTTGAATATCTACCATTATAGCACTATTGGAAATAGAGGCTACAAAAGCACTCAAAGCCTTTCCAATTCTATCCACCATTACATTTGCTACTATCTCTTCATCCTTGTGTGACATGACTAGGATTATGACACCTTCACCTTCTTGCAATACTACGAAGAGAATTGTAGTGTTTCCAAAGATTACATGAAGTGATTCTTCTAGGACATACACTGTAAATTCTCGTGTATTAGGATTAGTACGATTACGGGCCTCATTTTTGCATGTAGAGAACATATGAACCAAGTCATTAGCTAGCTCACTAATAGTCCTTGTGACTTTGTTAAGGTGACTCATGACCAACTAATACACTAAGGATTTGCCATCATCCCTAAAGGCTTGTTGTTGTAGCTACTACTCCCTAAGTTTTGTAAGGCATTTGGCTATTGCTACCATATTTGGTGTCATTTTAGGTGTTGCTAGGGATGGCGGAGGTGGCATCTCCTCTTGGAGCTTGGTAGGGGATTTTTCTTTTATCATTTCTTGCCATGATGCTACAAGGTTCCTATGGATCACATCGTTGGAATAACAAGCTATTCCTTTCCTTTTGTAGAGTTTTTGGATGAGCCATGAAAAGGGGAATGTCTTTTGACCTTTCTAATTCTCCTTGAATCTTTTCTCAATCTCCAAGAAGATGAGCTAAGGAAGGTTGACTAGAAACTTTCTACTTAGATTTGGATGTGCCCTCATAGAGAATGTTGTAATCTTACTTGACCTTATCATTGGATTAAAGTGATGAGCCGTAATCTTGAAATTTGCATGCACTACTTTTGTGAGGGCATTGTACTCTTTATGGTTCATTCCATAACATCATTGAGCCCATTCCTTTTTAACCTCTTCATCTACCTGCATTGAGACTTCTGCAAGCTTTACCTCATTGTTAGGTAATCCAAGGTCTTCAAATATGGCTTCCACAGAGTAGGAGATGGTGATATCTTTGATTTTAATGGTCACATCTTCTTGGCAGTTGTTCTAGAAGAGGTATGTATTCCCAAGGCACCATTCCCCATTGATGGAAATGGTGAACCATAACAGAAAGTCTTATAGCTATGTTTAGATCTTTTCTAGAGCCAACTCTATGAAGGGTTTAAAGTTTAGTTCCTGGAGAACCATGCTTTGAACTTCCTTGCTCCTCATCCTTTTCAGGTAAGCTTGTGTAAGAGTGACCTCTAGGTTTGGCCTAGGTCTTGGAATCTCATCCTACCTAGATTACCTTGTCTCTACAATGGGAATCTAGTGGACAAATTCCACCAAAGGTTCTTGTCACAAGGGCTTGATAGCATACATCACTTCAACAGTTTGCTCTTACTATTGTGGTTATTGCTACTATTGTTCCATTCCTCCCCTTGGTCTCTTCTCCCTAGTTTAAAATGGCTATCCTACTTGTGGTTCTCATTTTGGTGCCATTTGCAATCACATAGATAATCCCAAATCAACTATTTAGATTTCATCCCTTAAGTCTATATACCTTTTGATCATTTTTTGATTAGTAAATATTTCAAAAAAGTAGGCATTAAGGTTTTTGAGTGGTTGCTAACATTTAAATAATTTAATATTTTAATTATAAATTTCCAAAAGTATTTGATTAGTAGGTATTGTCTCTTTATTTAATATTATTTTAATATCTTAACTGTTGGGTGTTAGCAAAATTAATTAACAAACTCTGGTGTTGATGACCCCATGATGTAGAGGGTACCTCTAATAGCTTACAAGTCAAAGAATGGATGCAATTGGGTATCTCAAGATGAAGTTATAGATTTTGGAAGGTTCAAGGCTCTACATATGGCAAAAACTCACTTTGCATTTCAAGAAAAATGTGAAATTTTTCATTAACAATCACATGTATATATAGGATATTTGCACTACATCGATAGGAATGCATCAATGAGAATGTGTTGAAATATTAAACCACTTATACAAAGATGCGCCATTGCAGCCATCCACAAAAAATTTCTAATTAACAAACTAAGGAATTTTTTGGAGAATTTTAAAGTGAAATGACAGCCAGATGGAAGCTAGAGAGAAGATAAAAGAAGGCAAACAACAAATCATAAATCATGCGATTGAGAATTGGAGTGGAAGAAGCTTGGGAATACATGTTTCCAAGATACAAATTGGTGGAAGAAAACACAAAGTTGGATGATGCAGAATGCCAAGATTGTAGTTAAATGAATTGAGTCATGTGGCAATGGAGGTTAAACTGGGTGTCCAAAAGCTATGTAAGTGGATCCTTTTCAAAGTAAGTCATGCTTGAAAATGCCCTTGCATAATTGTATCACAAGGAGTCTATGGATACCTTGGACATCTAATGTTGCTCTAGGTTAAACATCATACCCACACAATTACTGCCCTTAGGGCCATGCAATCTAGAGTGCCAAAAATCATCAGAATAACCATGGTATGTAGCAGTGAGGTGAAAAATGGAATTAAGAAAGGTTTAGTAAAGAAATAGGGACATGAGAGTCTGGATCATTTTAACAAAAGGTCTTTGTAAATTAAGTGATTAAGGTGATATGTATACTTTCTCTTTTAGGTTTCAAACTAAGTTCATATCATTAGCAATGGCTTTGCATTGTTATTCCCTTTTGATCATATAATTGTGAGAATATAATAATCATAAGAGATGATCATCACTCAAGAAGAAGAAGAAGAAAAGAATAAAAAAGCAATTGAACATTTCAAGAAAGGAATTTGGGCCTTATTTAGAGTACTTTCAGGCATGGGTAACATGTATTTCCAACCTCCTAATTAGTGCTTGTATTCTAAGAGATCTTCAGAGACGTTTTTTTTATTCTTGTTTTCATTTTGGAAGGGAACCACACTTTAGAAAGATATTCCTTCCTTTTGGATTACAAGAGGAGTTATGATACATTCCCTATGGAGTCATGAGACTCATGAAAGAATTCATGAAGGAAACTTAACAAATTCACTTAAGATCACACCCTTTGCCATTCCCACTTGGTCCTTCCCTCATTTGTTGAGTAACAAAATCATAAGTTATTTTTAGTTTTAGTGTAAAAAGACCATAGTATCTCCATAATACAAATCTCATATTGAAAGATATGGAATGGGTGGATGTCATGGACTTACTACCTTATACCATTATTTAACTAGTAATTTTCTTAGTAAAGAACATAGTCTCAAAAACCAAGTTGGCTTGTTCATAGCACAACCTAGGTGTGCACATTTAGTAATAACAATAATTGTAGTGGCAATAGAACAAAATTAAATATTTTAAAACATGCATGATGTGAAGAGTAAAAGGAAATTATTAAAAAGCAATGACAAATAAAAGGAAAAAGATATATAAGATAGCCAAAATATTAAGAAAATGTAAAACATATGAAATAAGGTGTAAAATAAAAAAGTAAAAACTGATATTCCCTTTAAGACATTAAATTAGATGGTTATCTCCCCCATGATTAAGTTAAGAGGATGAGATAATAAAAATAGAGTGTGCTTGTCTTTGCATTGAGGTGTCACAATTGATCTTGGTTACTTAGAAATCTTTAAAATGTTTTACTTGTTGGATGTTGACCAACATGTGATTTTGAGGGTTTGTTGAATTATAGATTATCATGGTCCTGAAAGCAAAAGTTGAGTGTATGATGTAAGGTCCTTGCCATAATATTTGAAACTTACTTTGTTAAGGCACATGCATGGGATTCCAATAGAGAACCTTATCTCTTGGTTGAAATTCAATTCTTCTTATTCTAGCGTCATGCCATTGTTTTTTGTATGCCTTGTGCACTTCATTTATCATGAAAACTACTGTTCAATTCTTAACCAGTAAATTGAGCACCATTAATCATTCTTTTTATGCTAAGTTAATATTTAAGTTAAGGTGGCATGCAATTGTGAATGTACCGAGTTTGATTTGAATTGGAAGTTTGGATAACTTTTCATACACTAACTCATAGGGAGAGTAGCCTATAAGAAGTTTCCAATTAAAGCCATAGGCCCATAGGACATCATGGAGTTTGGTGTTCGAGTATCTCCTATAACTACTAATGGTTCTTGTTAGAATTCTTATAATCTCCCAACTTCTGCTTAATCGTTAGCTTAGGATGATAAGGGGTTGTGAGCTTATGTTCTACCCCTAAGCATTGCATTAACTTTCAAAATGTAGTACTAATGAAATGGGTTCCATTATAAAAAAATAATGCCCTAGATACACCAAACCTGTTTACCACCTATTGTTGAAAAAATCAAGCTATAGTAGAGAAAGTATAGTTGATGATGGATATAGCTTCGATCCATTTGGTACAATAGTTAACAACAATAATAATGTAAGACTTGTTATTGGACATGAGAGTGAGGGGTTCCATGAAGTTGATCCCCCAAAGATCGAATGGATTTAGTGGATGAATCCATTGTTGAGGTCCTTCTTCATCTGATTGATATCATTGACATGAATGAGAAAAATGATGGACATCCTTGAAGATTATAGGCCAAAAATACTCTATCATCAAGCTTTTAATGGTCATTCTCTTTCTTTCATAAAATTCCCCACAAGAACCTTCATGAGCATCTTGGAGAACTTGAAGTTGATCATCATTTAATACATATGATCATACCATTCCATCTACATAGATTTTATAGAGGCTATCCCTTATTTCTATGTAATGTTTAACTTAGTGAAGGAATTATTATACATTCTTATAGTCCCATTCCTTAGAAGTCTCCTAAGTGAGGAAGTAGCAAAGGAATTCATCATACTAGTTTATAATTCTGGGTGCCATTGTTATCTCAGTTGCCTTGGGAAAAAGCAACTCGTTTGGGATTTAATCAGATAAAGACTATTCATCAATCTTGTTATTCCATCCTAATTGGGACAAATGATCAACAAAAATATTTTTAATTTCCTTTTTTTCCATCATTGTTAAGTCAAACTCCTATAAAATCACCAACCATCAGATAACATGGAGGCCCATTATTGGTTTGTTCATGAGAAAGCAAATTGCACTATGAGTAGTGTGCATAAAAAACTAGATATCCAAACACATACATTACTATCCTTAATTCCTTTTCTATTGTGGTATAATTAAGTTGTGCACCTACAATGCTTCTACTTGTACAATGAATGTAATAGGGACATTTGTGATCATCCATTTATATAAGTACAGCTCCTAAGGCATAATTGGATGCATCTATCACAAGGTGGAGTGGTTTGTACCAATCTGGTGCTCATAGGATTGGTGTTTCTATGAGCTTCTTCCTCAATAATTAGAATGCTTATTCATACTCTTCTATCCATTTGAATATTACATTCTTTGTAGTGAGTTCTAATAGTGGCTTTGTAATATTTGAGAATTTTTCAATGACATGCCTATAGTAGCCTATGTATTCAAGGAATGACCTCACATGCTTGATTTTTTGAGGTTTTCTGATGATTCCTTAAATGAAACTTTTCTTTTCTAAATCCACCTCAATTCCTTTTTCTGAAATTCAATGCCCTAGGATAATGCTCTCCTAGATCATCAAGTGGCTTTTTTTCTAGTTAAACTTTAGGTTTATCTCCACATATTGTTTCAGTACCTACTCAAGACAATATAGTACTTGTTGAAAATCAAACAAGAAGTGGAAAAGTCATTCATAAAGACTTCCACACCATTGCCAATTTGTTGTCGAAAGACATTGAAGACAAGATGTTAAAAAATGACAAAAGCATTATACATACTAAAGGGCATCTTCTTATATGCAAACATCCCCCAAGAACTAGTAAATATTATTTTGGCCTAATCTTTTAATGCAATTTGAATTTGGTTGTAGCCACTATATTCAGCTAGAAAATTGTAAAACCTATGACATGCTATAGTGTCCAACACTTGATTCACAAATGACAAGGGAAAATGATCCTTAAAGGTGCTCATGTTCAACAATCTAATGTCTATACATATCCTCCATTGTTCTCCTTTCTTTGGCACAATGATAAGTGGGCTCATTTACTCATTGTTCAATATAGCATACATCAACCTAATATTCATGAGTTTTTCTACTTCTTTTTTAACAACTTCCTTTAGTTTTAGGTTCAACCTCCTTTGTAGTTGTCTTTTGGACTTGCGAGTAGAGTCTGTGTAGATTCGATGTTGGCATTTGCATAGATCTATTACTAAAATTTCATCATATGACCAGGAAGAGGCTATTAGCCATTTTTTTACCATCCTCAGTAACCTTTGTTTTGTTCCTTGATAAGGTGAGCATTGATAATTATTAGCCTTCCATTGTTTAAAAATACATAATCTAAGGACTTTAGTAATTTTTTCAATTCCAAAGGCTCTAACTTTGAGGTTTCTAGAATCTCTAGCTAGTCCAAATCTGCCTCCAATTTTCTTCTAATTTCTTGATCTGAGAGTTCATATATGATTTTCTCCATTTCACCCATCTTATCTATGTATGCACTTGTGAGGATCTAGGTTGGTTCCATGCATATTATAGAATTGGAGTTGTTATCTATGGTCAACCACTAGGTGCCTTCTTATTTTGTGATTGCTATGTATAGGTACCATTGAACATTAGTGGATTCAACATACATCCTACATGTTGTGATCGTTGTACTTTTAATTGCCCATATCTTCTATATGCAATTGCATCCTATGTCATTATACGAGATGCATGAAACTCTCTTTTTCTCTACTTTACCAAATTCATTTTCCTTGGAGATTTCCAAGTAGAGGTCTTTGATTACTAACTTGGTATTAATTGTACTTAGCTAACTCCTTTCCATAATGATTAGAAAGTCTTATTTGTAGTTATCTACATGAATTACTAGGAAATCTACTAGATATGACCACCTACTAATGGTAGTCTTAACATCCTCTATTGCTCCTAATGGAATAGTGATGGATTGATCTTCAAGTTCCAACCTAATATTAAACTTTTTAAGTGGAAGTAGGTACCATGTCTTATACATCTCTTGGAAAATTAAGTTCACACTGGAACTTGAATATAATAGAGCCTTGCATGGCTCATTTCTAGCAATTTTTAAGTAGATTAGGGGACTTCCAAGATTAGTTCTTTTCCTAGGAAGATGTCTTGCCTTTATCTAGTCTGTCATGGCATAAGTTAATATGACAATTTGGTTTGAAGGCACCTCGGTAGAATATTCTTGGCTAGTTTTGGAGGGTTTTGCAGCCATGGGTTCTTGTGATGGTTTAGATGCACCTTTTCCCAGGCTTATGTTTAGATCATGCTTGAATGATCATCCACTTGCAGATTTATAGTTTTTATGGCATTCTATTGTTGAGGCTATGAAGGGATTTCACCTTGCATGGATTCTGCAAGTGGTAAAGAAGTGAAGATGTGAGGTGCATGATGTTGAGGATGGTGAGGAGTATATGTAGAAGGAAATTTAGCTTATAAAGTGATAGGTCTATGATATTTAGGAGAATAGTAAAGATGGAAAGAGATGTGGATAATGAAGCTACTTGGTAACACTGGTTGTTGGAGATAATACCCATAGGGATTTGGTTTATGGTAATGATACTACTGCCTTGTCGGTTGCATCCCTCATGATTGTGGGTTATTCCATTGTTGATAGTACTTTTGAGGTTGAGATGGAATTCCACTTGGATAGTATTATTGTTGGTGGAGCTACTATCTATAGTTTCTTTGAGGATAAGACAACTTCCTACCTGCTTGCCTTTTAGCAAATTTTGGATTTAAGGTGTACACTTGCAACTCTTGCAAGTGTGAAAGAATTGGACAATAGCCCTTTGGATGTTCATATTAGCATATGTCACATTCTTAATCATCTGAACCGAAGTTTAAAATATCTTTTACTACTATAGTCTTTCCTTTTTTATGGTAATAGTCCTTCTCTATGTCCTTTTTCCTTCTCTTATCTGTGTCCTTGGAACTTCCTTGTTTAGCTTTTTCCTTCATGATTTTAAGTGATGTTTAAAACTTCTCATTTAGAGAGTCCTATATCTTGTCCAAACTACCTGATATTTCAATAAAATTTTTTTGGATTAATAAGATCTTTCTTTATGTGACCTGCTCCAATGGTGCTTCATCCTTTGAATCACAAAGATGGACCTCCTTTTTACAAACGAAAAGGTCCCTATTATACTTTTCTACACTTTCTCTTTTCTTTAACTCTCCATCATCTTTTGCTATCCATTTTATGAACCTTTGAATCCCATGGACCCTCATTTTTTATAATCTTCCCTAGGCATAAACCCCAAGAGTATCCTTGGTTTTGTTTTTGAAACCATCTATGATATGGCAAAGTTATTCCCTTTGAAAGAAACCATGTCCTTAGCACCAATGTAGCAAAGAATAATATATTTCCAAGGCTATATCAAAAGATTCATGATTATCTTGTTTCCACCCTTGAATCTAGTTTCTCAAGTTAGAAATCTTGGAGTATGTTTGACACTTTCATTGAATAGCTCTAATATTGTACTCCATCTACAAATAGATTCCAGTTCTAAGGACCCGTACTAGCTTTTAGCCTCTTTAATGAGTGTCTTAGGGAATAACTTTGACTTCTATCATTCATTTTTGATGTTTTACAAGCCACAAGCATTATGCAAGGCCTACAGATAGTATTGTGGATTAGCATTGTAGCCTCTCTCAAACTTAGGGATATTGTTCATATTAAACTATATAATCTAGTTATCCCTTTGATGTCTACTAGAGATGTGGACTATCTCATGAATGTTGATCATGCTCCATGTAGTAAGCAATGGTTCATCCTAGTCATCTCATTTATCATGATCCCTATCATGGCCATGCCTCATATGATATTGCCTACTATGCCTTCTTTCTTTTTGATGCCCTTCTTCTTCTTGCTCCTATCTATGTTACCTTATCCCATCTTTATGATGGGGTATTCTATCATCTACACCTCACCTTCAATCATTTTCCTTCGATCTTGATCACATTCTCTTTCATCAGAGCTAAACAATGAGAAAGATGATGAGGATGAAAAGCCAAGAGAGCTATGTTTACTTCCTCTTCTTCTTTAAATACTTGTTTTCTTCCTTATTTGGTGATTGGAAAACCTTGTCCTTGAGGCCCTCTTGGTCATAGGTCCATCTCTTCCCTACCCTTGGTTACTTTCCAAGGTTAAACGTAACCATTGATGGGTCAGGTTGTCTTTATTGAAGGGATGAGGATTTTAGCATTGAGATCTGCTTGATGAGTACTCCATGTCTTTCTTTTCTAACTACCTTTAAAGGCTTCATGATGGACCTCCATGATTTTTTCTTTCTTAAGTCTTATCTTCATAGGTTAGTGATGAGTGGCGAGGTACCCCTACACTCAACCATATGAAACGAGTGTAGCACGCGCGATTCGGTTGAACTCCGCAGACTAAATGCCTAAATGCCCCATGGAACACTTGGGGTTAATCGTTCGTTGTCTTTCCAGGCTTGCTTGTAGGTGTCACGGTGTATGGTTAAGCAAGTCTGAGGTATATGATTTTTTTGGTATTTCTCGATTTATCTCCTATGCTAAACGGTGAAGGGTTGAGAAACTAAACTAACTCTAACTACAGCACTAAGTCCTAGCATCAGCATCCGTTCCCACTTGCCGTACACACCCTGAACTGTGCAACTGTGGCTACCAAACGCTAATCATTACTGGGATTACCACACGTAACGCACGTGCTCGAAGCGGTCGTACTGAGGCACTTAACTAACCTAAGTGT
>MNCI01015922.1:169568-190145 GCA_015680685.1 Gnetum montanum | reverse complement strand
CGAGTGGTGACTCATCCTCCTCATCACAGAATTTCACTCCCTTCTTGCGAAGGGAGGGGTTGCAGTTGTATTCTTCTACACTTTCTCTCTTCCGTAGCTCACCCTCTTCTTGCGCTACTTGTTTCAACAAACTTTCAACTTCATGGGCTCTCAGTTGGGAAAGTCTCCCTTGGGCGTAAGTCCCAAGAGTTCTTCTCGTTTCATTTCTTAGCCCATCCACGATGTGGCAAAGTTGATCCCGCTTAGCGTCCCCATGGCCCGGGCAATGATGTAGCAGTGTATAGTAACGAGCCATGGCAGCATTTAAGGGTTCATAAGCACCTTGTTTCCAACCTTGGATTTGCTTACGCAAGTTGGACACTCTGGAGTACGTTTGATATTTGTTGTTGAACAATTCAAGCATTGTACTCCACCTCCTGATGGTTTCCGGTTCTAAGGACCGGTACCAGCTCTCTGCTTCTTTGGTGAGTGTCCTTGGGAACAACTTGAGCTTCTGCCACTCATTATCTATATTTTGCAAGGCACAGGCATCCTGGAATGCCTGTAAATGATGTTGAGGATCAGCATTGTATCCCCCTTCAAAACGTGGGATATTATTTATGTCCAAACGCTTGATCCTGCTATCCTTTAAGTGCCTTGTGGGGATCCTAACTGCCTCTGTGATGTCTAGCATGCTTCGGGTTGCGAGTAGGGGTTCGTCATGATCATCTCTTTCATGACATCTATGATGTCTTCGTGGTGGTTCCCTACTCTCCCTACATCCTTGCCCTTGTCCAAACTCCTCTTGACCTTCTTGTCGAGGTATTTCATCTTCCTTTTCACTTTTACCCTCTCTGTTATGCTCACGATGGTTGCACCCAGATGTGGAAGGAGAGTGTGAATGGTGAGATGAAGGAGAAGAGGAAGGGGATCCATCACCATGGCGATGTCTCTACCTTCTCTTCAGCTACTTCGGCCCCGATCGTGGTAACGATCTAAGTGTCTGTCCTTAGTGTGAGTGGTTGTTCCTGCCGTGAATAGTTGGTGCTCATGGGGATTAGAGCCTGTAGCATGTATAGTTGATCGAAGGCCCTGATGCCTAACCTCTTCACCATTGTGAGGAGGAGGAACCTCATTTTCTAAGAAACCCATTGTGAGGGGTTCCTTGTCTCCTATTTCACTAAGGACATGGGGGACCTTGCCCTTCAACAATGAATGTTGGCTCTCCTGCCTTTCGTCCCGAATACGTTGGGCATTTGTGGGATGATAATCCCTTGTGTCAAAGTTATCCAGAACGTATTCGGCAAACTGCTCTTGCATGCCAATCTGTGCTAAGGCACGGAAAAGCATGTTAGGGACTGATCGATCTGGGGGTAACACAATGTTACCTTGCAGATCTCTCCATCGCAGTTGCTCATCTTGATGGAGAATAAAAGTAAAGTCAGGGACATACTCATCAGGATGAGTATATGTGACCTTAGATTTTTTAGGACATGGCTGGTCTCGGTTATGCATGTGATGCTGACTATCTTCTGTGTTGTCCTTAGGTGAGTTAATTTCGTGAGAAGAAGCCATCCTAATGGTGTGCTGTTTACCGTTATTTGTATTCTTAATTAACTGATTAACTCAAAGGTTTGTTAAAGCTCACAACGATGTGAGTGATATCCCTTATGTTCAATTGGCGTAAAAAACACTTAGTCCCCGGCAACAGCACCAATGATGAGTGGCGAGGTACCCCTACACTCAACCATACAAAACAAGCGTAGCACTCACAATTTGGTCGAACTCTGCAGACTAAATGCCTAAACACCCCATGGAACACTTGGGGTTAATCGTTCGTTGTCTTCCTAGGCTTGCTTGTAGGTGTCACGGTGTATGGTTAAGCAAGTCTGAGGTATATGATTTTTTTGGTATTTTTCGGTTTATCTCCTATGCTAAACGGTGAAGGGTTGAGAAACTAAACTAACTCTAACTACAGCACTAAGTCCTAGCATCAGTATCCGTTCCCACTTGCTGTACACACCCTGAACTGTGCAACTGTGGCTACCAAACGCTAATCGTTACTGGGATTACCACACGTAACGCACGTGCTCAAAGCGGTCGTACTGAGGTACTTAACTAACCTAAGTCTAACAAGCAGCTGATTCCTTGACTAGCCGTACACATCCGTGGATGCTCGCAATCAATTCATACTTGTCCCACATTTTAGGAGGAAAGGGTGAGAGAATCTAATCGCGATGAGTAGCTGATTCCTTGGCTAGCCGTACACGTTCGTCAACGCTCGTAACCAAGTCGTACTCATGCCGTGTTACTAGGAATGCAGTAAATAACATTAATTAAACCTATCCGTGCATTGCAAGGTTTATCCACAAAGCTCGTCTTTATTGCCGTACACAACTTGCGTTCAGGAACAAAGCTGCTCGAATAAAGAACCGTTCACTTGGGGGACTCCTACTGCGAGCACATGCTAAATATTCTATCTCTGGGGTGATCAATCCGCCAGAGCTTCGCTACTTTACGCCTATGATTTGAAATGAGGGGAGTGCTGCCTCTTATTTATAGATATGGCGGCGGACCACAATATCGCGTACGCGATATCGCAGGGAAGGACGCGATATCGCGTCAGTCGCGATATCGCGTATCCACATCTCATCAGTTAGTAATCTTTGAAGAGATGATCTATTGCTTGATAATCTAGTGCTACTACTTCAAGCCTGAACGTTGTGAGAGCTTCCATGAACATTAATGAAATGGGTCAATCTAGTGGAAACACAACATTGCCCTTCAGATCTCTCCATTATAGTTGTTCATTCTAGTGAAGAATGAAAGTGAAGTTTGAATAGTCTAGATCATAATGAGTGTAGATCACTTTGAGTTGTTAAGGAACTTCCTCCAGGTTCTTCCTTGTCCCATCCTTGGGAGGTGGGAAATCATCCTTGTGAGAAGTCATATTTTAGTTCATTCCTATAATGTGCCTTGAAGAAAATATTATTATTTCTCTTATGATAGCTCATTATGTTCTTGCAATGATCTTTGTATGACTTAATTATCTATGACACTTAGCTCACCATTGCAAGATTCATCAAAAATGGTGCCAACAATGAGCAACAAGCATTCTATATGCCAAAACATATGAATCACAAGTGTGTATGCATGATCTATTTGAATTTGGTGGATCTCGGGGCACCTAGATTTCTAGGTGATTAAGCATTGGGTTGTTGGTCATTATTCTCTCAATCATCACCTGTACTAGTTTAATTGGTATGTTTAAGTGAGATTGACACATAAGATGTTTGTAAGTTTATTATTTTTTATTATTAAAATATTTAAATAGTAAAATTATTAAAATATTAAGTTTAACTATGTACTTAAGGGTAATCTAAGTTATCCTAAGAGCAGAGCATCTATTCCCACTTTCTATACCTATCCTAAACTTATATTAACATTGCTAGGTTACCAAGGATTTACTACTGGGTGAACCAAGTATTCACTATTGGGATTACCAACATTAATATATCATGCTTGAAGTGGTTGTACTTATGTTGTTACAAAATAAAATATGAATTTCTTAACTATGGAAAAGTAAAAAGCATTAAAATTAAAGTACTTGAAAATAAACTAAATGCTAGTCCAATTTCTTCAATGAAAGAAATCATTGTCAGTTTTATTAATGTCATGCAAAAGTATCTAGGTACAGCTTGCACTTGAATAAAACTTCATTAATCAATTCAATTCATGCTATGGATACTCAGAAGGAAATTTGGTGAAGTCCTATGAAAATAAAATACAAGAGCTTTACTACAAAAATGATAGAGGATGTCATAAATGTAGATGGTGCATGCATTTATATAGCCTTAAGATGGGTTGGCATCAATGCATATGCATCAATGTATCTAAGGATATGTTAATGGAAATGCATCGACAAGATTGCGTTGATGCATGCTTGTCGATGTAACCAACTAAAAGCCTCTTCATCATTATTAATAATAGTTCTAAGGTTGACATGAAGCCCCATTGGGATGGTACTATTATGGTTAGTAGGACCACCTGTAGTTGCCTTATAGGTAAGACAACTTCTTGGGTTCTTACTTCTTGATGAATTTGAGTTCAAGATATAAACCCCAAACTCTTAGAGGTGTGACAAAACTAGATAGCATATTTTGAGATTCTTGTATTGGCATATGTCACATCCTTCATTGTTTGAATCAAAGTCTACAACTTCTTCTACTGCAACAACTTTCCCTTTGTACTCGTATTAGTTTCTAAAAATGTCCTTTTTCTTTTTTTTATCCTTGTCTTTAGTTCTATCTTGTTCCATTCTTTCCTCCACAATCTTAAGTTTTTATTGGAATTTTTCATCAATTTTGTCTCATATTTTATCAACTTGAGGTAATATTTCAAGGATAGATTTTTGTATCGACAATGTCTTCTATTGAATTACTTCCCCTAGTAGTGCCTTCTCTTCTTGTGTACAAATATGGATCTTCTTTTTGTGAAGAGAAGGATCTCTATTATACTCCTTATCACTCTCTTACTTCTTCAGTTCTCCTTTCTCTGCTACCTAATCAATCAACTTTTGAATCTGATAAGGTCTTATCTTTCAAAGTCTCCCTTAGGCATGACTCCAAGATTTTTTTGGTCTTTTTTATAAGTTTATTTATGATGTGGTATAATTTTTCTCTCTAAAAGATGTCATGGCCTAGGCATTTATGTAGTAGTGAATAATATCTACCCAATGCTGCATCCAAGGACTCATGATTACCCTATTTCTATTCCTAAATTTTCTTTTTTAAGTTGGATATTTTGAAATATCTCTAACATTTTTCATTGAAAATATATAGGATCATAATTCACCTTTGAATTTATTCTAGTTCCAAGAATTAGTACCAAATTTCCACTTCTTCAATAAGCATCCTAGTGAATAACTTATTTCCATTAATTCTCTATGTTTTGCAAAGCATAGGAATCATGGAAGACTTGTAGATGGTGTAGTATATCAACATTGTAATCTCCCTTGAACTTAGGAATGTTATTCATTTCTAGCCACTTGATCCAACTATCCTTCTAATTTCTAGTGGAAATGTAGACTGCCTTCTTAATGTTAATCATGCTACAGGTAGTAAGAAAGATTTCATTATAATCATCTATATCATAATGGTCTCTGTCATGATCATGTTCCCTTTGATATTGCTTGCTATGTCTTCTTTCATGTCAATGCTCTATTTCTTGGTCCCATCCACCATCTCTTCCTCCATCTCTATGATGGTCTCTTTGGTGATCTCGACTAAGTTATCTGTCATTATCTCTTCTTTCTTAGCCATGTTTAATCTCATCAAAGTTTGAAGATGATGAGAATGAGGATGATGGAAAAGTATAAGAGTTGTGCCAACTTACTCTTCTTCCATGATCCCTTTGGTTATCTCTAGTTAGCCTACTAGAACATCTAGGCTTAAAAGTCCTCGTTGTCTTAGATCTTGCTCTCCTTTTTCCTTGGTTTCTAAGAATGATTGAATGTAACCATGGATTTATCATATCATCTATAGCAAAGAGTAGAGAATTTTGATGATGTGATGTACTACATTAGTACTCAGTATTCTTCTTTTTAGATTATGATGTTAATTGAATGGTGGTCCCCTTTTCCTTAGTAACTTTATGATGTGCCTTCATGAAATGATCCTTTCATAATTAGACCTTGGTGGACTGATAGGATCTAGACATCTCATCAACCACCTAATAATCATATGTGGCTTCTTCAAGTCCCACTTTCATCAATGTTTTCATAAGCATCAATAGAATTGAATGATCAAGTATCAATACAATGTTACCTTCTAGGTCCCTCCATCACAACTAAGCATTCTAGTAAAGAATAAAAAGTGAAATCTAGATAGTAAGAATCTATATACTGGTAGATAACTTTAACTTGTTGGTGCATGTCATCCCAATGATTGACTATTCTATCACAGCTCCTCATAGAATCATCAGTAAGTAGGAAATTGACCTTGTGAGAAGAAGACATCTTTTCAATTTCTTAGTGTGATGGAATAAAATAATATTATTTTTATGAAATCAATCTTTTAGACTCTAAAAGCAATCTTTGTATAATTCAAACTCTCTAAATTATTGACATTAGTCTTCAACATCGATGATAATGATGAGTGGTAGATTAGATCCTATGTCCAACCATACAAATCACAAGCACTCACACACAACTTGGTTGAATTCTATAGACTAGACTAGCATGGGTATCTAGATAGCTAGATTTTTGGTTGCTAGTCATTGTCTTCCCAATCACACTTATGAAATAAGTACATATGGTTAAGTGTGACTTAAGAATATGATGTTGATATTGCATTAGCTATGTTAAAATATTTATATAAGCTAAGCTAATCTGATTGCAAAAGTAAAGTCCTAGTTTAGTCTAAGGTGATAAGTATTTGATCCTAGTTTGTTGTACATGTTCTAAACACATGTACCCATAGTTCAGATTACCAAGCATTACGCTACTAGGTGAGATCAAAAAATTGCATTGCTAGGATTATAAACAAATACATGTTTACACTCAAAACTAGATGCACTTATTCTACCAAGTCATTAATATGTGTGGAAAGTAAATAGTATGTTAAATAATTAAAAAAGAAAAGAATAAGGAAATTGTATTGTAATTAAGAAAAGTAGTAAACTATGTCAAGTGCTGCAATGAAGGTATATTGACCTTCATCTTAGTACTGTTCATGAAAATGTGTCTAGATACATATTCACTCCAATAAAATTTTGGTCAATCAATATAAGTCCATGCTATGGGAACTTGATGACAAATTGTAACTCTCATGAAAATAAACTTCAAGAACTTTGCTACCCTTTGACCAAATGATGCCATAACTTCAGTTGGTGTGTTCATTTACATAGGCATTTATTACCACTACATTAGTGTAGATGTGTCAATGTCGCAGATCTTATGTTGATGTAAATGTATCAATACTACCATGTTGATGTTGTAGCTAAGATTGATTACTTGAGGAACAAAAAAGCTAAGATTGATTTTAAGTAAGCCCTTTAAGAGGCTACTGAAAAAAGGACATAGTTATTTTGTAGCATCATTCCAATAGAGCTTCCTAATTTAGCTCTGATACAAGACGTTAAATTTGAGATAGCCTTGAAATTGGGTGTTTGAACCATTTCCAAGGCATCACACTAAATGTTACAAGTAGAGCTAGCAAAATTGAAGTTGTAAATTCAAGAGTTGATGGATAAAGACTTGATTCATCCAAGTGTATCTTTGTGTAGTGTACTAGTATTATTTGTGAAGAAGAAAGATGGAAAGCTTGAAGTTGTGCATTGATTAAAAATGACTAAATCAAGTGATGGTCAAAAATCAATGATGAGTGGCGAGGTACCCCTACACTCAACCATACGAATACGAGCATTTTCACACGCGATCTGGTCAAACTCCGCAGATGGACTAGTTGTGGCACCTAGATAGTTAGCCGTAGGTCACAGTTCACTGTCTTCCCACCTGGACTAGTATTATCTTTGTCACGTATGGTTTAGTCTAGAGTGAGGTGTATGATGTGGTCCTAATCTAATGCTACTCCTGAAGGCAATGGAAAGTAATATTAACTAAGCTAGGAGGAAAGGGTAAGAGAGAATCTAAACTAGCCTAAGTGTGATGAGCATCTGTTCCTTAATCATCTGTACACATCTTGGACCTTGTGCATGACTACCACTGGGATTACCAAGCGCAGATCCTAGGTATGCTACTGGGTTACCAAGTAGTCACACTTAAATGCTCATAATCAAGTCATACTCATTCCGTGTTTAAGAGGAGTTTAAGGGTGAGAGATATTAACTAGGAAAGTAATAAATAACAATATCAATTAAATAATTAATTAAACTAAGTGAATGCTGCAATGATGAAGTAATCTCGATCTTTATTTTTGGTCATGTGCGTGTCCAAGTACGTCACACTCAAATAAAGGATGCCGTACAATTACAATCACCACACTGCAGGCATACACTGGAAAATAATTCTATCTCTGGAGGGATAAAACTGCCAGAGCTTCGCTAAGGGACTAAGTTGGATGCCTTAAACTAGGAAAGCCACCTCTTATTTATAGACATTGCGGCGGGCTGCGTGATATCGCAGCTGATGCAATATCGTAGCCACGATATCGCGGCTCCATGGGATATCACGGTAGCGATATCACAACCACTGCGATATCATAGCTGTGATATCACGACAACAATATCACAACCAGCACATTCATGACTCATCAATCAATATTCACTACATTGAATTAATTAATTTTTAAACCAACTAAGAGAGGAAAAATTGTTCTTCAAGATTGATTTGACTATCATCAAGTGAGAATTAGAGACGCAAATGTTTTTAAAATATCTTTCAAAGCCAAATATGAACATTATGAGTTTCTTTCATGCCTATTGGACTCACTAATATACCAAGCATTTTCATGCATTTGATGAAAAATGTTATGTGTGGTTACTTAAGTTATATTATCATTTATGACATTTTGATTTACACCCCCTAACCTAGACTAGGTAAGAAGTATGATAGGTGAGATTATGCAAAGGATAGAAGGAAGGATAACATGATACCTAAGGGTTTTTCTAGTAAAGTTTAGTTTAGTTAGAATGTAAACAGGCTTTAATGAGCAAGACAAATACATATAGCACAATTATAGCACATAGAATATAAACGTATGCATACCATGTAACTATGTTTTTGGATAGTAATATAGACAACTTGGAAATTAAAACCATCTAGTGTAAGAAAATAAAAACATCAACTATTACTTAATAAGAAACTGGAAAAATAAGAACAAATAAATTTTATATCTTTAAAATATTTATTAAAAATATTTCAAAAATAACTTGTCATGTTTAAACATTTAATATTTCATAAGTCCAGTACATATCCAAGTTTAAAATTCAAATTCTAAAACTAATAGAACTAATCATCTCATGCCTTAGCATCTATTAACATAAATCCCAAACTGCAAATAAAAGTAAAGCCTAAACTATGATTTACTATCATCCCAGACCTATCAACTTCGTTACTATCTAAAATTTGTATAAAAGAGGGGTTGTTACAAATGTAACTAAGTAGGGTTAATATTACAATATTTCCTTCGTGATTAATGGACATGTGACATGAAGCTAGTGTGCATGGAGTGGGGCATATACTTTGCATAAAATGGTTAGCAATGTAGAAAAACATTAATCATGATACAGTCAATCATAAAAGTTTAGTTAATTGAATAAATAAAATACCTTCTACCACCACCACCACCTACTAAACATGTAGAGCTAGCACCTCTCACTTAATTCATTAGTATGTAATATGTGTTAATGTTGTTAATTATTATCAACATGTTAGTGCTAGCAAATACATTATATCAAATAACCACCCTAGAGCTACTATTGATGTGAAAAGAAGCTAAGAATGAATCAAATTCTTCTCTCACTCAAAATAGGATCCCCTAACAAAGGCCATTGGAATAAGTAGGGGTTAAATCGATTGTGTAACTAAGATTATCTTATGAATCAACTAACTCTCTCTTCTTAGCGCTAACTCTACTCTCAATCATAAGTAATAATTAGGGATCCTACAACTCATAGTAATCTCATATTTATACCATGTAAAAGATCATAACCTAAGATGATGATGGAAGTTCTCATGCTCTTAGTTTTTATTGAATTTATTTTTCAAATCTTTTATTATTTTCTTTTACCCTAAAAATTATTCTTTAACCTATTAAAGGATGTTTTTTTAATTGCAAAGAATTTCTAAGTAATTGAATAATTTTGATCATTAAAAATAAATTTTGGGCCATAAAAACATTTTCTCTCTCCTCACCCTTTTTACTAACAATTTTAACCTTTAATGTCATTTAAGTTAACATTCAAGGTTCCTTAGACTACAAAATGCTAAAAACATTATTTGTAATACAAAAAATGTTAATTTTTACATCTTTCAATTTCATCATGACCTTTTTGGAACTATTTAACGTAATTGTAATGGTTGTCACAAATAATGTCTTGAGTCGCAACTTGCTAAAAAGGCCTTTTAAAGGTTCAAGAAAACATTGAAAATTTTGAAAAGTAACATTTTTATCTCCTAGGAATCCCAAAAACAATAAACATAAAAAATGTTGGGTTACGAGACTTAATTTTTTCAAGAAAAAGTAGAAAATTGTTATATTAAGTAATTTAAGGCTAAACATCAATTTAAATGCTAAAAATTATTTTTTAAAAAATTATAGAAACTATTTATATGTTATAAAACCTTGCATGTAACTTAACAAGACACAATTTATATCCTAACATCAATTTTTAACCTATTTGAACTTAGTTTAACTCTTACATGTTTTACGATGGTAACATAAACTATAGAAAATTGAAAAATTTTAAAAATATTCTTGCTAATCAAAGCATGTAGAAATATGTACCAATTAACTTTGTGAGATGTCAAGTTCCAAGAGAATAACTGTAATAAAAACCCTAAGTAACTTCTCACTACCAATGTTGATTTGTTGTAGATCTCCTACATGTTTCTAGATTTATCTAGATCTAAATTTGCAATGCCTTATGTTGGTTATGCTTCCACCAACATGTGCCTAACCTAGCTTTGCCTCTTTGCTACAAGTTGTAGTACATTCCCATTTTTTCTTTTCAATGTCTTCTAGCTAAACTTATACTAGATGCCCAATGGTGAAATGATGATGAAATACCTAATAGTGGGTTGGCTTGTATAGGCATCAATGTTACGTTGAGTAACTAGAAAGTCTTACGTCTAATTTGATTTCGATGTGAGACTTTTAGTTTCACATGTTTTTGATGATTATTATGTCTCATGTTTTCTTTTGAATCGAATTAAAACGTTGTGTCACATGTAAGGGTAAGAAAAAAAGCATGTTAGATAGGGCAAAACTTATAGGTGTAAGACTTATGGTATGATTTCTAATTTTAATTCTAAGGTCTCATACCTAATTGTTTAATTCTTATAAAGATACTTGTCACATGCTCACCATCATCCTACTTCTAATTACTTTTTCCTAGCTATGACTCAAGACTAACAAAAAGTAACTAAACAAATTAAATTAAATTAAAATAAAATGCATGCTAATGTTATCCTTATCTTCTTTATCCACATTCTTTCCTTGTCATTGTAGCTAAACATGTTATTTTTATCTAAAAGAATTTAACTTCATATGCATCTTATCTTAGTAAAATTTTGGAAATTTGGAATATTTTTTCACCCCCAAAAGATGTCTTTCTTGAAAGTACTGGGCATCTACAAAAGAAATCTTTCAAATTTGGAAGATGTCTTTCCATTTCAAAATAAGTCTTCTATGCTACAAATACATCTTTCTTTCAAGTCTACAAAATTTAGAAAGACATCTCCTAGACTCCAAAGATGTCTTTCTCAACTAGTAAAGTATCCAAAGTGGCAGTTACAAATCAAGAAACAATATGGAACATGGAGTTTAAGTGTAGGAAATTTCTAATTAAAATACCTTGTGTTGTGGCAACAAGAATGAATTAGTTGTTGCATGTTTTTATTTTAGGATGTGTGTGGTCAAAGGTGCATTTGATTTTGGCCATTGTGTGAATCTTGGTTGTGGAAAGTAAGCCCTATGTGAGAAGGGAAGAGATTCTTGTGATTAATCCTTACATTGAAGACATTCTTATGTGATTGTAAAGCCTCTTACTTTGCAATATCATTGAGTGTATGAGTGCTTTGTAGAATTGTGGTTTCATTGTATTTGTAATCTTTATGCAATTTAATGGAAGATAGCCATTTTCTCCTTTTTCTAACAATTTATTTATCTTGCATGAAATTTGGATTCAATGTGTTTTAAGGGCTAATTACATTAGAGTGACCCTACTCTAGGACTGGTATTAGAGCCTACGATATTTTGGAAACTGGTTATGGATTTTTGTGCATGTTTTAGGGATTATAAAGCATTGAAGCCTTGTATTGATCTTTTTGTCTAATTTAAAGGAATTATGTTTCTTTTAATCAGATAACTCTTAAAGAAGAAGATCTTTAAGCCTTGAATAGAGATATGATAGCATGAAATCTACTTTTCAATTGATGATTGATAGATTGGAGGAATTTAGTGTTAAAATAGATAAATATGTGGGTCCTAGTAATATTTTGTCTCATGATGATGAGGAGAACATCCATACAAATGAGAACGAAGAAGTTTCCTAGCCTGATGCAAGGAGAGAAGATGAGGAGGAAGGACATTCCAACTATGGAAGTATTAGAACCCATCAACCTAGGGTTCAAAGAGGGAGAAATTCAAACCCTCATGTAAGAACTCAAAGTCCATTAAGAACATCTTCTTCTTCTCATAAAAAATTGGATGATAAAGGTGAAGCAAGATTTGATAGAGATTTTAGAAATTTTGCAAGACTTTCTTATGTAGAATTGAAAACTTTAAATGGTATAGATGACACCAATGCTTTGAGCTTGAGGAGGTGTCAAGTCATTTGAGGTTACCAATTACTAAATCTAGATTGGAAGGAATGGCTTCAACATGTTGGAAAAAAGAATCTCAAAGCTATGTGAGAAAAATGAGGCAACCAATCAGGGATTTTTACTTGATGAAGTACAAGTTAAAATAAAAATTTGAGTAATCTAGGTAGAGGTAAGAGACTATCATGAAGCTCAAATTCCTTAGATAGGAAGACAAGGATGTTAAGGAATTGTATATTAAATTTTGCAATCTATTTCATCAAGCTAAAGTTAATTGGAAATAATATGAGCATGTTTTAATCTTTCTTGGAGGTCTCAAGATGGCTAATTAGCAAGAGTTATTATTTTAGGAGCTCCAAACCCATAATGAGACATATGACTTGAAACTTAAGGTATTCAAACTAGAGAAGTGATCTAAATCATATCCTGAAGATAAAGATGACAACCATGACAAGAAGTAAGTGAAAGAAGATGAGAAGGGCAAGGCCAAGAATAACTAAAGCAAAGGAACCAAGGGTTTGGGTAGTAACTCATACAAGATTCAATGCTTCAAACATGAAGAGTTGGGACACAAGCAATGTGAATGTCCACTTTACAAGGCATCCAAGGGTAAAAATGTAAAAACCTTGGAGAAGAATGAGTGATCAATCTAAGCTCTTCAAAGAGGTAATTCTAATGCTTCCAAAATTAAGAAATGTTTTGAATTGAATTCGTGTATATTTATGGGGAATGTGAATAGAGGAGATCATCTAGCAAGAAAAATTTTATCTAGCATTGAGGCTAGATGTTTGATTAGTAATGAGTGGATTCATATTTTAAATGATGGAGTCCAAGAAAATTTTATTTCTTCTAGGGTAATTGCTAAGCTGGATTTAGTAACATATCCTCATTCTAGATCATACAAGATGCATTGGTTATCTAAAGATTTCTCTCAAGAGGCAAGGAAGCAATGTGGCTTACGATTAAAGATTGGAAGTTATCATGATATAGTTACATGTGATGTGCTACCTATTAATTATGTTGATGTAATTTTTGAGAGGCCTTGAAATTTTGATCATGGGGCAAGAATTTATGGAGTATAACAAGAGAAGATGGAATTTATGAGTTGATTCCAATGACTATTGAATAAGTGCGGCAACATACTTCACTCAATGCTTCACTAATTCTTCTTGAAGAGATGGAATACATTAAGAAACATGATGAGGTAGGCTTTGGATTTGTGATTGTATCAATTATTACTTCTAACCATGATGTTATGCAAGTAGAACTTCTAGCAAGTATACCGGGCTTGAAAGGGAAATTTCTCAATATTTTCAAAGGGAAATTGAACAAACTGTCACTAATGATAAATGTTTGGCATAAAATTGATTTTATTCCTAGTGCCACCATTCCAAATGAGAGGGCATACCAAATGGCACCAAATCAAAGAGTTGAATTGCAAAGACAAGTAGAGAAATTACTTTTGAATGGCTTTGTGAGGGAGTTAATCTCTCCTTGTGTAGTTCTAGTAGTGTTTATGCCAAAAAAGGACAATGATAAATGGAGGATGTGAATTGATTTAAGGAATGTAAACACGATAGTAGTGACATATAGGTTTCTTATTCCAAGGGCGGATAATATCCTTGATGTTCTTACCAATGCAAAGATGTTTAGCAAAATTGATTTAAAGAGTGGCTACTATCAAATTTGATTTAGGCTTGGTGATGAATGGACGACCACTTTGAAGATCCCTAATGGATTGTTTGAGTGGTTGGTGATGCCATTTGGCCTTACAACTACTCTTTCCACATCCATGAGGTTGATGCATAATGTCCTCAAAGATTTGATTAGTAAGTGTTACATTGTCTTCTTTGATGATCTTTTGGTGTATGTCTCTAATAAGGAGGAGCACTTGGAATTTTTTAGGAGAGTATGTCTTAAGTTGGAGGAGGCACAATTAGTGATCAGCATGAAAAAAAGTCATTTCTTCAAAAGGAAGAGCACATACTTGGGACATGTGATTTTAAAAAGTCAAATCAAGATGAAGACTACCAAGGTAAAGATTATTAGAGATTGACAAACTTCTAGAAATGTCAGGGAGATGAGATCATTCCTTAGTTTAGCAAGTTTTTATAGAAGGTTCATAAAAAATTTCTATTGGATATCATGGTCTATGTTTGCTTTGCTTAAGAAGAATCATAATTTCAAGTGCGATGATGGAACTCAAAGAAGCTTTGATCTTTTAAAGGAAAAATATCAAGTGAATTGGTGCTTGTAATAGCAAATTTCTAGAAGATTTTTCAAGTGGAGGTGAATGCAAGTAGACTTGCCATTGGAGGGATGCTTTCTCGAGAAGGAAGACCTATTACTTTCTTTTCAAAATAATTAAATGAGTCAAGGTAGAAATATAGCATGTATAAGAAGGAATTGTATGCTATTCTTTAAGAAATCAAGCATTAAAGGCATTATTTATTGTCCAAGGAGTTCACCTTAATGATTGATCATAAAAAACTTCAATTTCTTAATTTCCAAAAAACATTGAGAGCTAAACATATGAAGTGGATGGCAAAATTGTAGGAGTTTAATTTTGTGCTCAAGCATAACAATAGGAAAGCCAATGTGGTGATAAATGCTTCGTCCAAGGTGCATGTGGTAAATTTTAAGATTCCTCATGTGGAAGATATAAATGATTTTATTGATTTGTATGAATATGATACTAATTTTTGATAGGTTTGAAGGAGCCTTAAAGAGCCATCATTGAGTATGGTAAACCAATGGAGGAAATATCACATTCAAGATGAATTGTTATTTAGGAAGGGGAAGGTTTGTGTTTCCAATTATGATTCTAAAGGAAAAATTTGGTTGAAAAGTATTATGGTGGCATGATAGGTCACATGGGCAAAGATAATTTAGCCTAGTGGTATGAATCTTGACCTAGTAACCCCAAGTTACAAATTCAATTCTACTAGGTAGCATTGAGTTATAAACCTCTATAAATCTTGGGGTGTACTTATGTTTCAATTATTTTGGGGTTCAACACCCTCAAATGGACAGAGATAAGACATTGAAGCTTGTGTGTAGATACTATTTTTGGCCTAAAATGGCCTTTAAAGTCTCCAAATTTATGAAGAAGTACTTGAAATGTCAAAAATTAAAGGAAGGTAAAGGAGTTGATGGACACTACATGCCTTTGCCAATTACCAAGGGGCTTTGGGAAATAATGTCAATGGACTTTGGGAAAGGAATTCCAAAAATTAAAAGTAGGAAATATGCTATTTTTATGGTGGTAAATAGATTCTCCAAGATGACACACTTCATTCCATGCAAGAAGCTGAGTAATGCATCTCATATTACAAATTTGTTTTTCTGGCCTGTTGTGAGGTAGCATGGGATTTCTTTAAACATTGTTAGTAACAAAGACTCCAAGTTCACTAGTCATTTTTGGTAATCCATTTGAAATATTTTAGGGATAAAATTAAGTTTTTTCAATGCATATCATCCACAGTTTGATTGCCAAACTAAAGTAATCAACAAATATTTACTTAATATTCTAAGGTATTTGTGTGAAGAACAACTCAATAGGTGGAAGAAGTTTTTGTATACTACAAATTTTTCTTATAAAAATGCTTTTCATGTTGCTATTGGGAAGAGCACATTTATGGCTAATTATGGTTTTTGTCCCAAGATGGTGGATAATTTAAGAAGCTTTAATGAAGAGGTTCAATTGTATGGAAACTCTATAAGTGACATGAAAGATCTTCATGCTTAAGTTAGAACAAGTCTAAAGAAGAAGGCTAAAGAAAGAGTCCAAAAGAGAAATTATGATAAGAAGAAGCCTAATTTTTTTGTTGGTGGTCTTGTTTGGGTACACTTGAAGAAGAAGAAGCTGATATGTGTAAACTTCTCAAAATTAAAAGCCAAGAAGATGGATACTTTCAAGATAAATGCCAAAATCAATTATAATGCTTTTGAAATTGATATCCCAAATGATGTGGGAATGTATTTTATGTTTAATATTGTAGATCTTATGCATTACCATAGTCCAGCAAATGATGAAACCTTGTGGGGCAACATCAATGAATTAATGGTGACTATTGATAACTCCAAGACTTCAAGGGAGACTAAGGTAATTATACTCAAGAATAAAGAAGCTTCTAGCACTTGCAAAGTGAAGATGCATAAGTAGCTAGTCTATTAGGAGGATCAAACTACTATTGATGCTGTATGACATCATGAGACCAAACTTTTTGAGTGGTAGATCACTTCTACCCTTAATCCTTTGTTCACCTAAGTTCACTTTTTGAAGGGTGGAAGAGTTGATGTAGGGACACCTCTTCTGAGTCTTGATGTCAATCCCTACAAGCAAAGAAGTGAAGCTTTGAAAAGTTGGAAAACATTTTTCACCCCTAAAAAAATGTGTTTCCTAAGAGTACTGGGCATTTGTAAAAGACGTCTTCATTGTCCAAAATATGGCTTTCAAATTTAAAATATTTCTTTTCAATTCAAAATATGTCTTTCATGTTGCAAAGATGTCTTTCTTGCAAGTTTATAAAACTTAAAAATATCTCTCCTAGGCTCCAAAGATGTCTTTGTTAGCCAAAAAAGCATTCAAAATAGCAATTCCAAATAGGGAAATCACCAAGAACATGGAGTTTTGATGCAAAAAAGTTCTAATTAAAATGTCTTATGTTGTGGCAATAAGAATGGGTCAATTGTTGTATGGTTTTTTGTTAGAGTGTATTGGGTCAAAGGTATATGTGATTTTGGAATTGTGTGGATCTTGGTTATGGAAAGTTAGCCTTTTTTGAGAAGGGAATAGATCCTTGTGATTGACCCTTGCATTAAAGATAATCTTGTATGATTGTAGAGCCTCTTTCTTTGCAATATCATTGAGTATGCAAGTATTCTGTGGAATTGTGGTTCCATTGTATTTGTAGCCTTTATGCAATTTAATGAAAGATAGCTAGTTTTTCCTTTTTCTAGTAATTTTTTATCCTGCATGAAATGTGGATTTGGTGTGTTTGAAGGATTAATTACATTGGAGTAACCATGTTGCACTGCCCAACATTTAGAACTGTATAAGATAGCAGATATGATTGTTATCCTGTAATATTTTTTCCTTAGTTTTATCTATTTTATTTTATCACATCAAACATAAATAAATAAAAATCGTAAATATTAATTAACCATCACACATCCATCATATAATTATAAATCACATGCCAACCTATAAAACATGTCCTCAACATCCATCCACTTTATCAACCACATGGTAATTGTCTAAAATAGTCTCATAGAACTAATTAGTAACACTAAAAATAAAATATAAAGAGGAATTTTGGAATTAAAAATAATTAAAATATAGCTATACTTCAAAATATATAGTCCAATTAGAACTTTATAACTCAGCATTGCCCGCCAATCAAGAGTCTTACAACTAGGCTAACAACTCATTGTTACACATACAAATATATACTAGATACATTGCATCAATATAAAGCATGTAGCTATCATATTGCCACTACACATACAAATATAGTCTAGATACATTACATAAATATAAAGCATGTAGATATCACATTACCACTACACATGCAAATATAGTCTAGATGCATTGCATCAACATAAAGCATGTAGATACATCACGATTGAACACACATCTCTAGGTTACACATAACTCTGGGTTAACCAACTTGATTCTACTATGTCAAAACAAAGGTAGGGTTTAGATTTCAACCTATGAGGCATTACATTACTCCCATCCTTAAGAATCTTCTCCTAGAAGATTCCAAGATAAGCGACACACAAATCTAATTCCACTTTTCATGTAGGTTTTTAAACATCATGCCTTCTCTAAATTACTTTAATCATGGGTATAATCATACTTCTTAATTTTCTTTCTATTTGGTCCACTAATATGATAGGTTCTTCTACATAGGTTACATCTAGTTGAAGTTTTATCTCATTAATCCTTAAGGATGAAATTTTCAAAAACACCATATCTTCTACTTAAAATTTTAGTAGCTTTCTTCTAATGTTTGCATACTTTGTATATCTTTTTTGAGTTACCTTTATTTTATCCCTAATTATTTTGATATACTTTGTAGTCTACAACATAATCTTTTTCCCAATATTTTGCATGTCTTCCATAGAATCCCAGCACAAGCATGTCCTATATCTTCCACCATAAAAAACCTCATGTTATGTAATTTTCAAACTAAATTGATATTTTTTATTATAAGTAAACTTTGTTAATGATAGACATCACTTCCAATTATTAGTATATTGCAATGCATAAGCCCTCAAATAATCTTCTAAGATCTAGTTTATTCTGTCTATCTAACCATTAGTTTGAGGATGATAAGTTGAACTTAGATTCCACTTAGTGTCTATAGCTTTCTAGAAAATTTGTCAAAATCTAGGAGTAACCTTAGGATTTTATCTAATATAATTTTCTTAGATACATCATGAAGTCTAATAATCTTGGTCATAAAGGATTAAGCTAAATCTTCTACATTGGCTATTACTTTTGTAGCTAAGAAATGAAAAGATTGGGTTTGAAGATTAACCAATACAAGGATGACATCCTTTCCATTCCTAGTACTAGGTAACCTTATGATCAAATCCATATGAATGAAATTCCACTTCCACTCTCGTGTAGTATGTGGATGCAAATATCCTCTAGGTCTTTGATTCTCAACTTTGACTTGTTAACCTATCATATACCTAGCTACATAATCAACCATATATTTCTTCATTTCTAGTCACCAATAGGATTTTTTCAAGGTTTGATACATTTTTCACTTTTTGTTGGATGCATTTGATACTTTCTTAGATGAGCTTTATCCAAAACTTGTTTTTTGGATACTTCTTACACATACAATCTCTTTCTAAACCTCAAACATCTAGTACCATTAATATGAAACTTTTGACCATCATCATTTATTTGGTTTAACTTCTCCAAATATCAATGAATTTCCCTTTGCTAGTTCTAAATGTCTCAAACTATATAGTTTACTTGCAACTCTTCTTAGGGCATCTACCACTGTTTACCACTATATTCCCTTTATGAAGATGATACTCAAGAGTGAAGTTGAAATCTACTAGCAACTCCACCTATCTCCTTTGTTGCAAATTTAACTAAGCTTGATTCATAAGATATTAGAATCCCTAATGATTGATCCATAGAATGATTTGCTCTCCATATAAATAATGTTTACAAATTATCAAGGTAAATATAATAGCTCTAAGCTCCAAGTCATGTATAGGGTGTTAGAATATAATTGTAAAGGATATGAACAATCATTAGTTTCTCAAAACATGAAAAGTTTTTAATAAAAAGAGACATAATGGTTCATGAACATATAGAAAGATACAATTGTTTGGGAATAGTCTTGACTTCTTATGATGGATATAAGCCATGGATTTAGCCATTTCTAATTAATAATCATAACACACCACATTGTACTATATGAAGAATAACCATGACCAAGGAAAGATGAAAAGAAGAAGAGCATATGAAAAAAACATTTAAGGATGAAGAAGAAAAAGAAGAAGAAATGAAGTAAATCGAAGTTCCAAGATAAAGACCTATAAGCCATGTTATGAAGATGAAAGCAATTGTGAGTGGACTTTAACTTATGAGTTGCAACAATAAGATACTAGTACTAGAGCCTACGAATTAAAAGAGTGAAGATAGTAACCATGAAGCAAATACATAAGATTGTGATGCTTACAAAATCATGAGTAATAAAGTAACATAAATGAAGGAGTAACATCAAGTGATGATGGAGCATGGATATGCATGAAACATCAAGTAAGTAAGAAGGATAAGAAGTAGAATACTAAAGAAAGGTATAAGTATGTAAAAGAAATTGATGAGTGGCGAGCTACCCCTACACTCAACCATATGAATACGAGCATCTCACGTGCGATTCGGTTGAACTCCAAGGACTAAATGCTTACGTTCCTTAATGGAACACTTAAGGTTAATTAATCGTTGTCCTCCCAAAATTACTTGTATTGTCACGGTTGTATGGTTAAGTAAGTTTGAGGTATGTGATTTTTATATCTTTTCTCTTTTAATGTCTTTACGCTAATAGGGAGAGGGTGAAGAG
>MNCI01015922.1:86183-169551 GCA_015680685.1 Gnetum montanum | reverse complement strand
TGTTTGGTAATCCCAGCAGCATTGCACTGGTTCAAGGTGTGTGTGANGTCGTACACAAATGTGTGCTCAAGTACAATTTGCTCGAATAAAGATCCGTTCACTTTGAGACTTTTACTGCGGGCACATGGAAATTATTCTAACTCTGGAATGGTAAAACTGCTATAGTTTGGCTAAGGGTCTAGATCTAGATGGAGAAACAAGGGAAAGCTGCCTCTTATTTATAGACATGATGGTGGGTTGCGATATCGCGTATGCGATATCACGTATGTGATATTGCGGCTCATCATACCCCCATGATTGAATGAAAACTTGTCATCGAGTTCCTTACAAAATATTGGGAAGGTATGGGATTATTGACTCAATGATGCTAATGGTGAATGGGGTGACATGTGAATGGATCATCATTACAATACATGGCAAAATTAGTGTTCATGACAACAAGACTGAACACTATACACATTTGACATCCAACCTTATTTGGCAGCTGAGAGAGAAGAGAGAAGAGAGAGAGAAAAGAAGGAGTCTGTTGCTACTGACACCAAGATTGCACTTTTCATTGTCCATCCATAAGTGCACCATCAATCTTGTTCCTTGCATGACTGCTCTAGCACCAGTCCATTCCAAGTGTTCCCTTCAGATCCAATCCATGGTTGTATGATTGCCATCTGCACGCACAACACAGTCTAATATTAGTAAGGGTAAATGAATTACAATGCAGTTAATACCTTGCCTCAGTGTAAGGTCCATTGGTTGAGTTGTGATATGGCTAATGCGAATCTGGAGATATAATACTGGTGGCTACCCAAGGTGTAGGGGTTAGGAGAAAATCGAAAAAATTGGACCAGGACCCCCATGACTGAGAGCGAACCTTCGGTAGTGAGAGAATGGAAAAGGATAAGGAATAAGAAAGATGGAGAAAAAGAAACAATGGCAACACCGATAAAATGGATGTCAAAGATGGAGAAAAAGAAACAATGGCAACGCTGATAAAATGGATGTCAAAGATGGAGATGAACAAAATAATGTTGATTGCAAAAATGTTTAAGGGAAATAAATTAACTGATGCACCAAATAGGAATGCTAATGGGTCCTCCCCAAAGCAGGCTCATGCCCTTAATGCCCTAACAATCCCACATTCAAAGAGTCCATAGGCTCTAGAAATGTCTTTTGGAATAAGAGTTAAAGTCTTAACCATAAGAGTTTACCAAAAAGAAAACAAAGCATCAACCAAAATATGGACTATTGATACAATCGGCAATGAGGTAGAAAATGGGGAAAGAATGATGGAAAGTAGAGGATGGAATGGAGTCTCAAGAACAAGGTGGTGTACAGCCCCTTGTGTATTGATGGTTAATGTAACTTAGTAGATCTCATTGCAAATCCAACCTCAAACAAACTACATGCAGTGACTTTGCATTAATACATTCGGCCAATCCATCCACTTGAAGTAACAAGAATGCTTCCACCAAAGAGTCACCACCATTCCAATGAAACGAAAAAAGGAAAAAGCATGAAGCGAGAAGGGCCTTAGTTAGAGGGAACATGTTTATTTAGTTCCATAACTAGTGCTTGTAGCCCAATTGATTATTTCGTCTAAGGGATGTGCTTTGAATTCTCACTGTTTTTTTTTTGTGTTTTGCGTGAGAACCACACCATGCAAAGACTTATTATTTTTATTAGCTTAGCTTCCCGATAATGGAGCAACATCAGAATGGTAAGGATAACCCAAGAAGGAAACATCCAAGCACCCAAGAGAATGGCCAACACAAATGTATCAAGTTCCCTTGAAGTCACATCCTTTTCAGTACTTGAGTCCTTCCTTAGTTTGAGAAATGGCCAGTCATCAATTCGTTGATAGTTCTTATTATTTAAGTAAAGGGACTGTTCATTTCCAAGCCAAGAGAGACCATAGAAATTCATGGATGCATGGGTGACATGGACTCATTGCTTGTTATATCAAAAGGACCATACCTTATTATCAACATCATAACTCAAAGGTAAAAACCAAACATTAGCAATCAATAGAATACAGTTCATACCACCATCATGAGCACTTATTAGGTGACGATCCTAACAAAATAAACAAACACATAAAGAGATGAAAAAGTATGAACGATGTTGAAAAACAAAAAAAAAAGTTAAAGAAATTTGTGAAACAAAAAAGTGTAAAAAAAAAATTAAAAAGGAACTGAGGGCCTCGATTGATCAGCATAGGTGGCCATCTCCCCCATGACTGAATTAAAAGGGAGAGATTCGAAATAATGAGCACTTGTTTGAATTTTTTAGAAGTGTCCAACTTCTCCCAATTGATGTTTTCAAGTTAAGGGTTGGAAGTTGGCGACGCTCTTGCTCCAGTGTATCTATGCTTTTGACGTGAGTGCAAGTTGTTCCCCCAGTTAAGTCCATGCATGTTGGTAAGTTTCTCTCTTGATTAGCTGTCAACCACTAGGTGTCTTCTTGTTGTGTGGTTGCTACATACAGGCACTTTTGTATGTTAATTCCTTGGGCACACGGGTTGCATGCAGGTAATGTTGAACATTCCTGTACACCATCACACCCTATGTCACTGTATGTGATGCATGAAAATTTCTTCTTCTTGATCTTCCCAAAAGTGTTTTCCTTAGATATTTCCAGGGAAAGATCATGGATTCCTAGGCATGCATTTATGGTACTTAGCCATGCCCTTCCCATTATTATTGGGAAGTCCCCTTTGTCATTATTTACTTGTATCACTAGAAAATCAGCTGGGTATGACCAACCACACACAGTGGTAACGATGTCCTCCACCAGTCCCAAGGGAACAGTGATGGACTAGTCAGCCAACTCTAAGCGAATATTGCTCTTCTTTAGTGGAGGTAGGTTCTAGGCTTTATACATCTCTTGTGATATTAAGTTGACTCCGGAACCTGAGTCTAGAAGAGCTTTACGTGGTTTATTCCCAGTGACTTGGAGATAGATTAGGGGGCTTCCAGGATCAGAGAATTTCCTGGGAAGCTGGCCTATCTTGATCCAGTCAATAACGATATGTGTTAATATAATCATGTGCGTTGAGCTCTATTTTTGATTTGAAGGGAGCTCCGAAGCCTTATTTGATGGAGAAGCATTCGGAGGCTCAACCGCTTGTGGTTGTGAGAGCTTGTTTGGACTGTTGGTTCTTAAAAAAGAGCTTCTCTTTATACGGTTGTTAGAGCCAGTAGTGGGTTGAAGGTTTATAGCCCTCGTAGCATTACATTGCTGCGGTTGAGTGGGGAGTTCCCCTTGCATTGCTGGAGCGGGTGGTAATGGAGCTATTGGTGTGAGAGTTGCGGATGAATTTGGAGGATGGCATGTATGTGGTGTGTCTCTCCTAGGAGAAGGAGTCCTATAATACTCTCAAGCTTGGTAGTGACGTTGTGGTGTAATGTGACCAACAGAGTCACTTGGAGAGATTGGTTGCTGCACGTAATAGCCATATGGATCCGGTTGCCGGTAAGGGTATTATTGCCTTGGTGGTGGCATCCCCCATGAATGTAGGTATGGCCATTGCTGGTGTTGCTCAATAGGTTGTGGCAGAGTTCCACTAGGGTAATACGTTAATGGTTGGTGGAATTACCTTGGGTTACCTTGGGGATAAGGTAATCGTCAGGGGGCTTGCCATTTGTTAAGTCGTGGGTTAAGTGCATACACCCAGACTCTTGCAGATGTGAGATTATTGAGCAACATCCCTTAGGATGGTCATACTGGCATATTTCACATCCACCGTCATTGTCCGTATCAGAATCCACAACCTCTTTGGTGATAGCCATTTTACCCTTACCTCTGTTATGTGCATGGTCCAAATTCCTCTTTTTTTTGTCATAGTCACTACCTCGCTCCTTAGACTCTACGATTTTTAGAATGGTTTCAAATCTACTATCTAAGGATTCCCACATTTGATCTAGCTTTGCCGACATTTCTATTGTTAATTTTTGAAGTGGCAAGGTTTTTCTATTCACCATCTCCTGATACTGAAGGAGCGGGTGAATGTGATGATGAAGGTGAAGAAGAAGGAGAACCATCACCATGACGATGTTTCCTACCTTCTCTTTTGTGATCTCGGCCCCGATCGTGATGACGATCAGACTACCTGCCCTTATCATGTGTTTGTGTTCCCTTGTTGAACACTTAGTGTTTGCAGGGATTAGAACCAAGATTATGAATTGTGGAGTGGAGGTTCTGATACACCATCTCCTGACTATCGTTAGGAGGGGGAACATCATTTTTTGGAGAACCTATTGAAATAGGTTCACCACCCTCAATTTCGCTTAAGACGGGTGGAGCATTATGGGGGCCTTTTCCCTTTAACGATGTATAGTATCTCTCCTGTTGCAAGTCCCTTTGACGTTGCGCTTCGGTTGGATGGTAGTCCCTTACTTGATGCTTGCATGCAACGTATTCTGCGTATAACTATGACATGCCTATTCGTGCGAGAGCATGAAGGAGCATGTTGGGGATTGCTCGATCTGGAGGCAACACTATGTTACCCTCCAAGTCTCTCCAACGCAGTTGCTCATCTTGATGGAGAATAAAGGTAAAGTCGAGTACATATTCATTGTGATGAACATATACCATGCAGAATTGTTGAGGCACTAGCTGATCTTGGTTATGTGTGTTGTGCCGTCGATTGTCTCTAGTGTTGTTCCTAGGCAGTGAAGTGCTTTTGTGCAAAGAAGAAGACATTTTTGTCTTATTCGGTATGCCGTTTACCGTTAACTTATTTTTTCTTGATTAATCCTAAGGGTTCGTTTAAGCTTCCCAACGATGTGGATGATTTCCTATGTTCTACGTAGTGCACAAACAACTAAGTCCCTGGCAACGACACCAATGATGAGTGGCAAGGTACCCCTACACTCAACCATACGAATACGAGCGTCTCACGCATGATCCGATCGAACTCCAAGGACTAACTGCTTACGCACTTTAATGGAACACTTAAGGTTAATCAATCGTTGTCCTCCCAAACTTACTTGTATTATCACGGTTGTATGGTTAAGTAAGTTTGAGGTATGTGATTTTTATATCTTTTCTCTTTTAATGTCTTTACGCTAATCGGGAGAGGGTGAAGAGACTAAGTGACTAACTTATATTGACTATTCGCTAACTAAGTTCTAATTGCCCTAGCACCAGTATCCATTCCCACTTGCCGCACACACCCTGAACCAGTGCAACGCTATTGGGATTACCAAACGCTACTCGTTACTAGGTTACCAAGCGTTACACACATGCTCAAAGTGGTCGTACTGAATGCACTTAAGTAGGAGAGTTAAGGGTTAAGAGAGATTAATTATCTAGGAAAGCTTTTAAACATTTAACAATAATTAAATCCTATTTAGCTTAGTCCATATGCTGCAAGGTTTATCAGAAAGTTTGTCTTTATTGCCGTACACAAATGTGTGCTTAGGTACAATTTGCTCGAATAAAGATCCATTCACTTTGAGACTCCTATTGCGGGCACATGGAAATTATTCTAACTCTGGAATGGGAAAACTGCTATAGTTTGGCTAAGGGTCTAGATCTAGATGGAGAAACAAGGGAAAGCTGCCTCTTATTTATAGACATGAAGACAAGCTGCGATATCATGTACGCAATATCGCAGGGGCGTACGCGATATCATGTAAACGATATCGTGGCTCATCAGAAATGAAGTCCCAAAACAATAAGTAGTTTCCACATAAGGAAGTTCATAATAACATTCATAGCAACGTGTATGTTAGTATCTTACTAATTGCGAATATTGAGATGATGAAGGTAATTAGTTCTATCTAAAGAGCTGATGAGAAGTGTTGAAGGACACATGTGTGATCCTTGTAACATATGATCTAGTTTGTTAAAGAAGAGCTGAAGATCCTAGTTGTGCTACATGTAAATTAGTCTAGTTTCTTAAAGAAGTAAAGAAGGTAATCTGAAAGAGTATAGTGGATTATGATGAAGTATTTTGTAAAGCCTAATGAAGCTAAGATAGGGGTGGCTTAGCAAAGTATAAAGAAGTTAGTGCAATTAAAGTTCATGAGGAAGTTAATGAAGCATGATAGTCAAAGTAAAGTAAAGTTAAAGAAAAACTTAATGAATACCAAATGTTAAACTACGATAATAAGTCCAACATAGGTGTTCATAATGTGATAATAAGTTATGAACAATAATTTGTGGGATAAGATTTTGAACACAATAAAGGTTATGAATGATAGTGTTAAAAAAAGAGGTAGGAATAAATTTTATGAATGAATATTGTGGATTAGGAATAGTATTATTTTGCATCTCTTTGTAAAAGATCCTAAGGAAATGACATTGTGTTATAAGCATAGTGAAAATTCAATGAAAAACTTCAACATAGGGTTCCTACTCTCATGTGGTCTTAATTGTATGAAGGCATAAGCTATTATTTTTTCTTCTTGCATCAACACACAATCAAATCAATTTCTCAAACTATATGTCCAAGGGGTACATATAGTCATCTAGTTCTAATTCTGACAACTCCCCTCACCTTCCCTCTCTAAACAATATATTAAATATTGAGTAATCATATAGTTTAAACATATCTTCAAAGTATTATCCTAATATGGAACCATCAATTGGAACAATGGTAAGGTGCTTATTTCTCAAGTCATAAGATTTGGATGACAATATGAGATAAATGATAAGTTATTTGTTTCTCAATTTGTAAGACCTAGTTGAAGCTTGGATGCAAACACTCAAAAAGAGATTAGGCTTTTGTTGATCCATTGATCCTCCCAGATCCTACCTTGGTAGGGCAATCATTGAGCCTTTGGGTGATGACCATATTTCAAAATATTATCCTAACACTGAAACTAAAATTGCAATTATAATTTCATAACATTTGATGAGTAGTGAAGTACCCCTATGCCTAACCATATGAATCACAAGTGTTCATGCATGATTTGATTGAGTTTTGTTTATGGGACTAGTTGTGCATCTAGATCGTTATACCTTGATTGCAGTTCGTTGTTGATGAGCCGCGATATCGTGTACGTGATATTGCATCCGCGATATCGCATCTGCCGCTACTATATCGCGTATGCGATATCACAGCCTGTTGTCATGTCTATAAATAAGAGGCAGCTTTCCCTTGTTTCTCCATCTAGATCTAGACCCTTAGCGAAACTCTGATAGTTTTACCATTCCAGAGATAGAATAATTTCCATGTGCCCGTAGTAGGACTCTTAAAGTGAACGGATCTTTATTCGAGCAAATTGTACCTGAGCACACATTTGTGTATGGCAATAAAGACGAACTTTCTGATAAATCTTGCAGTGCATGGACTAAGCTAAATAGGATTTAATTACTGTTAAATGTTTAACTACTTTCCTAGTTAATTAATCTCTCTTCACCCTTATCTCCTAGTAACGCGGAATGAGTACGACTTAATCACGAGCATTTAAGTGTGACTACTTGGTAACCCAGTAGCGTACTTAGGCCATGAGCTTGGTAATCCCAGTGGTAGTCATGCACGAAGTTCAGGATTTGTACGGATGATTAAGAAACAGATGCTCATCGCACTTAGGCTAGCTAGATTCCTTCTCACCCTTTCTCCCTTAGCTTAGTTAATATTATCTTCCATTGTCTTCAGGAGTAGCATTAGATTAGAAAACACATCATACACCTCACTCTAGACTAAACCATATGTGACAAAGCTAATACTAGTCGAGGTGGGAAGACAACGAATTGCAACCTAAGGCTAACTGTCTAGATGCCATAACTAGTCTGTCTGCGGAGTTCATCCGGATCGCATGTGTAACGCTCATATTCGTATGGTTGAGTGTAGGGGTACCTCACTACTCATCAGTTGTCTTCCCACTTGGACTAGTGGTAGCTTTGTCACACATGATTTAGTCTAAAGTGAGGCATATGATAATTGATGTTGTTTTGGCCTTATGCTACTCTTAATGGTAATAAAGAAATTAATTAATTAAGCTAATTAACATTGGAAAATAAAGTCTAGACTAGACTATGGGCAATGAGTGTCTGTTCCTAGCTTGCCGTACACGTCCTGAACCCACATATCCACTACTGAGATTAACAAGTGTTATGCTATTGGGTGAACCAAGCAATAACATTGCTAGGGTTACCAAGAGACTATGTGTTTATGCTCAAAACTGATCGCACTCATTTTGCCAATTCATTAATATGCATGGAAGTGTAAATATTAACTAAGTACATGAAAAGTAAATCTAATCTAAGTCAAAGTGCTGTAATGAATAAGAATCAATCTCAATCTTATTGTTGTTCATGGAATGTGTCCAGGTACATTGCCACTCGAATAAGATGTCGTACAACTAACACAGATCCACACTGTGGGCACTCACTAACTGTTCTCTAAGATTACAGAATGAAACTGCAAGAGTTCAGCTACTCTATTAACTAATTGACTCCCAAACCGTGCATCCAAGTGTTATATTTATAGGCCTGCACACATCCTACGATATTAGATATCCAATAACGTAGCATGTGATCTGATATTGGAGCTCCCATATTTTAGTTGACCAAAAATTGACTTTTTGTCAAACAGATGCAATATAGCATCAACGATATCGCATATGTGATTAGCATCAACGATATCCTAGCCAACTGATGATTCATCAACATCCATAGACCCTCTAGATCTATTGGATATTAGATTGTACATACTACAAGTTTTGAAAACATTAATAAAAAATTATCAAGTCTTCTTTGTAACATTTGGAATAGAGCAACTAAATTTGTAATTATAATGTTTCACTTAGACAAGTCTAATGTGCTCAAATGTAGGATAATGTAGGAAAATGTAGTTTTCATCTTTAATGTTATATGTATTGCATAGTTAACATATTCATTCTTCATGAAAAATTTTGAGCTATCTATTTGTTTCAAGTCTTAAATGATGAAATCTTACTTGTGCTCTACTAATTATGCACTACAAATGGTAAGGAATAGTAGTAGTTAAAGAAGTTTTTGAATTAAGATCTCCCTTGATATTATTCAAATATAAATATTTCTTTTCTTTTGCATTTTTCCAAAGGTTCTGAAATATTATTTGCTTCACCATTTTGTGAACTTTTGTAAGATTAGAATAAAGAATGTACTCTTGAATATTTATTTTAGTCAATCATGAAACTCCCTATGAAACCATTTTTTATTTTTAGTTACCAAAATTACTTTTTTTAGAGTATTTATTCAATGGGAATTCAAAGAGATTATTTGGAGGCTATAAACTACCAAATAGTTTCAAATTCTAAAGGCATCATATTTGCTTCAAGAAGCATAATACCATATTTGTCTCTTCATTTTAAATTTAAGTAGGAAAAGCTTGTGAATTTCTTGTATCTTAGACTAAGACCACACACGTATAAAGAATAATTTGTTGGACCCATACAATACACTTGGAAAGCATAATCAATTAAACAATGGCATGATAAAATTTTGATGATAATATTCCATTCACAAACCAAAAAATATTTAATATCCTATCATGGATTGTTCATCGTTTATTACCTATGGGAGATATAGTCTACAAATTGGATCTTATTATTATACATTCTCCCATAAACTCCAAAATGATGACATCCTATGGTTACTCAACTAACCAATATTCACATTCACACCCACATGTCAATTAATACATGCAGATATTGCCTTGTTTAACATATTCACAGTAGAATATAATGCTCAATAATTTTTTTCTACCCAATTCCCTGATGTCTTTTTATCAACAACGATATTTACCATGGAGTATTTAGATTCCACCTGTTCGCAGAGACTTTTAATGCTTCATACACAGGAAGCCACGAGTCTTGATAACAAGCAATAAGCCAGATATATGTAACTATTCACTATAACTAAGACCTAAATTATGCTATAAATGTTGTGTCTAAATACTGCATTTCAAATGCTGGGTTATCCCCTGAGATTAACAGACCTTTCTATCACTTTCGATATTCTACTTTATAATTTATTTGTAAAAGTTCATGTTTTAATTGTCATCATATCTTTGATTGCAGTTTGGAAGTTTCTATGTTATAGTCAGCCAATAAAAGTTGCACATCAGCAGCCAGATTGGGCTTGATCAGAAGCCTTGTATAATTCAAAGGATGCAATCACAAACTAATAATATGAATATGCCAAAAAACTGGCACTACAACTCTTAGCACAGAAATCGTTTCCAGCTGAGATAATTTTTTGATTAACAAGAACACAAGCATTGACTGCTTTCCCTTCCTTGCTCTTGACAATTGCTACAATGTTTGCCCGATTTCATATGAAACTTTTTATAAAATCTAAACAGGTATACAAGTATGAAACATAACAAGAAGATAAGCAGGAAAAACCAAAAGATAAAATTGTTGCTTAATTTATAAACGTAACAAAGCACTTCAGTTTCACTTTCAGTTAACTAGGTGGAGAAATTAATCAGAGAGCTTTGCAAGCAACTGACATACAGTTAAGATGAACCGAATGCCCTTAATCTCGTCTTCCATTTGTCACAACATTCATCATGGAGGATATGTATTTTGCATCATCGTTGAAAAATTAACAGCTAAAAAGATTTTTATTAGAAACTATCTTAAAAAGATACATTTTTTGAACACTGGTGTCACAAGAAGTATTTCAATGTTTATCTGGATTGTCAAACAAGCCACTTCATGCATTCCATCATGCTAATGAAAATCTATGAACTATGCAATTATTTTTCTTTGATGATGCAACGACATTTAAAATATCAGGGCTGATAATCATAGTTAAATGAATATCAAAATTTTTAAAAATACTGCCAGCTTTACAAATGAATGAAATTAACCAGCATGGGAAAATAAATAGCCAACAGTGCAAAAATTAAACCACTCTGCAATCTCATATGTGATATGGAAATTTAAATACATTACTGGAAGTATTTGTGTGGCAGTAATTAAGGGTAGAGAGCATAGCATCTGACATTATACAAGACGCTCTCATCACACATGCACTACAGATAGCACTTGTATTGCAATAAATGACAAACAGGAATTATTTATTCTCATGGTGCACAAAAGAGATCCAATAAATAGCAAGTTCCTGATTCGGATATGACTTTATGACCATAATAAAAATGTGCCATTGAAAATCCAAGATACTCATGCTTGACCATCTGCCACATGACACCGTCTGCAGAAATTCTACATTCAAGAAACTCTCCTCCCTTGAGATGCCTGCAATACACGTACACATCCATACACATACTTTGCCCTCAGTCTGAAAACAAAACTTTTGCTTCCTAGGTATGCTCCAAGAAAGAATCAGAATGAAGGCCTTCAGGACTGGATGACTTGCAGCTGAAATAAAATATGCAGTTCATAATAGTATCCATAAGCACAATATATGAATGCATAATGACCAACAATGGAGCTTCCCAAATCCTGGACGATCCATCACCGTAACTCAAACTTTTGACCCTGTGTTCAAATAAACCCTCCACAAAAGCAATGCCAATGCTTGTTCCAACAAAGATTGCAAGGCCTACTGAAATCCTTCCCTTGATCAAATGTTTGGATCTTAAAAAAGCTCCAAGGCCATAATAGCCTTCCAAGACTGATATTACCACAGCCATATTACAGACAACAACTGTTTGTGCAAATACCATGGAAAACGTAAAGCCTACTCCAATCACAGAAAACCCAACACAATAATACGAAGGTATCCCCAGAGACATGAGCAAATTCATCAAACCCAAAAGCAATATCAGGAAACCCACAAGACATCCAACCATAACAACACAGACAAACAAAAATGTTGACAAAAGCCTTATACAGACCTTGCAAAGCAATGCTAGAGTCTTGCCAACATAAAGGTTCTCCCCCACATAGCTCATTACAACAAATTGCATCACTGCTGCCTTGCCAAAGAGCAAAAATGTGGCAAAAAATGGAAAACAGGAGCCAAATGCAACAATATTTTCAGCCAATTTCCTGCAACCGAGCCTCACATAATGATTTAATGGTAACCCATATCCCTCGGCTGTCAATGTCAGCCAGAAATTCACTTTTTTGATGGATGAGCCGTCTGCCAATGCATTAGACAGCATGATCGCAGAGACTGGGCAAATGCAAATCACTGCAATTGTCAGGAACGAAAAGGGATTTACGCGAAATACCGTGACTGCTTCTCTGAGGATCTCCAAAGCCGTGAGGGAGAAAAATCTCCGCTGAATGTCACAACTCTCAAGTGGGCAGTTTGGCAGAACAGCATCATTGTCGTCTTTATCAAAGTTTTCCGGATCTTTCCTTGAATCATCATTATCCACATTCACAACCTGAAGCTCCGTGGCTCCATCCGCCATTGCCGTTATGCCAGAAATTTGACAACCAAAACTTCTCTTCGCAAAACTTAAGAAAAAGAAGAAACTTCTCTAGAAAAGCCTAATTGCTTTAGAAAAATCGGCTCTTGCAAAAGCTCTTAGGATAAGCGGAAGAACTCGTTTATGCAACATCAAATCCATCAATGTACAGTATTGCTCTGTTTTTGCAGAAGCCAGCAGCATTTCTGTCCAAATTATTGGATCTATAGAACCCTGTATGATCCAGATTGGAACAGTAATGTTATTCGATTAAAACCCATCAAATATTGCAATTTTACCCAAGTAACTGAACATGTAAAGACAGAGTTGTTACTTGTTACAACATTGTGTTACTGTGCTACTGGAAAAGGATTAAACGTTGAAAAATCAAATCTAACGATGCTGTCGATTCTGGTGATCCAGACGAATCACGACTGTCCGCTTTTCAAAACAACGTGGATACTGAAAACCGTGAATACATAATTTCGATGCATTTTTTATTTTAAATTCAAAAATTAAAAATAAACCGAAACAATACATTTACAGAAGATGGAAATGTGTCAAACCAGACAGTATCAAAATGCTATTGACATCAATAATAGAAAGGAAAAGCCCAACAATATTGTGAGGTACTAAGAGTGGTTTTCACCTTTCAACGAATCCCGGGTTTTTTGCTTTAAATGATTTTGTTCGTGTGGGGAAAATCCTAAATTACAAAATTTCAATTATCTTATGTAATGATTTTGGTTTTCCATGATCAAAGAGATCATTTTTGCTAAAAATGTTTCCTTCAATGTTTGAATAAGTATTCTTAGTGGATGGGCACTTATTTGGAAGTTCCACGTAATGGGTTTGATTTTTGTGCGCAAACGTGAACCGTAAATCATGGGATGTATTTATGTTTCCCTTATTTTGGGTTCCAATACCAATGTTTGAATAAGTATTAGTGGATCTTGTTTTGGCTTATATAAGCATGGATTCATTGTTGATAAGATGTTCAAAAATCCATATCCACAATTATTTCTAAAATTTAATAAACCAAAAGTTTAAGAAAAAATAATTATTTATTTAATTAGTTAACCCTCTTCATTATTTATTCAAGATTGAATGTAATGCATATCGCAATGAAAGGATCTTTGCAATAAAATTATTATGAATGTGTTAAAATGCATTAAATTTTGATTTAGAAAATACTNTTAGTTCTATTTTGATTGCCAAGTGGGTAACTTAATGTCTTGTTAGGCAAAAGGCTGCCAAAGGTTGCTAGTGTTAATAACTTTTTATCCCCAAATAAGAGTATTAACGCTCTTCCTTGGTAATGGAAAATTTAAGATGCTTGATTGATAAGCAACAGGTACCCCTACGCCCAACCATATGAATCACAAGCGTTCACACATGATCCTATTAAATTCCAAGGACTTCCAGGTTTTAACGTACACTGGTGTAGGAGGTGAATCAACTTTTGTAATTGTTGTCTTCCTAGTTATACTTGTGAGTACAAGGGTATGATTAAGTATAACTAAGACATATGATTTTTATCATTTTTATGATTTTGTGTTCTAAGTCACCTAAGAATAAAGAATAATGAATAAAGGTATTTAATTACTAAATTAATCTAATTAACTAGCTAACACTTAACTAATCCTAACATAAGCATCCATTCCCACTTGTTGTACACATTTTGAACACATTTAATGCTATTGAGTTACCAAACATTAAGTGTTACCAGGATTACCAAATGCCAAGTGTATTCTCAAAGTGGTTGTACTTATGTGCTTACTTAATCATTATTTAATCTAGCTTAATTAATCAATTAATTACTTAATTATTTAAAACATTAAAGGAAATTGCTTAAAATATTAAATGCATCAAGGAAATAATTAATCTATTTCAAAGTGTTGCAAGGTTTATTAGAAAGGTCATCTATATTGTTGCACACACTATAGTGCTTAGGTACAACAGTGCTCGAATAAAGATTTGTAGACTCTTTGACCCCTTCAAGCACTTAGAAAATATTCTAACTTTTGAGAAGAAAAATTGCTAGAGCTTCACTACAACTTATGAAAATAATGTCATAAATGTGGCAAAAGGTGCACATTTATAGATGAAAACAGGGTGCCTCATTGATGGGTACACATTAATAGGTTAAACCCTACGTCAACAAGATCTTGTCAATGGGGCTTCATCATACCCCCATGACTGAATGAAAACTCTTTCTTTAGTTCTTTACAAAATTTTAGAAGGTATGGGATTATTGACACACAAAACAAACACATAATAACATGATAAAACTAAATGCCCAAAGTGTACAGTTTAAAATGATTACAAAATTGTGGTGTTTAGAACAACAAAATTGAACACTAGGACAAAACTGACAAACACAATTCCTTTAATGATGGGAAGACGTTGGAGAAGATCAAACGGTCCTAGGTGGTGAAGGCTTTGAAGGGCCTTCTCCTGCTTTGAGTGCACGCAGTGGTTGAGGTGGTTGTGGTTGTCTTGCAGTAGTTGCAACTTCTGATGGAAGATGAAAGACATTCAATAATGCCTTCATCTTCTCCTCCTTACTTCAGGGATCATTGATAGTCCATGCGACCTCATCAATGTGGGCTAAAATGGGAATATCCCATGGACAAGGCATTGTAGGGAACAACTCCTTGACATTCACAAATCAGGCAACAAATTATTTACATTTGATATCGAAGGCTTTGAGTGCATTACGTAGCTCTTGGTAGTCGTTCATCCGCTTGACCGGGTTCTTAGCAATTGATCATTGGTTAGTGAATTTCACTTTGAGAACCTCGAGTTTAGCATTGGCAATCTCAAGCTTCTGCTTAGTGTCTGCGTAATGCTTGAACTTTGCCTTGTAAAACAAGTAGCTAGCTAGCTACTCCTACTATGCATGGATAAAATCTTGCATCTGCTACTTCTACACATCAACATTCCATAGGCGATGATTTTCTATGGTCAAAATTGCATTCTCATGGCACATCTAGACCAAGTGCTTCTAAATGGTGTATGTCTTGGCATTGGCCATGGATTGGTCAAAGATGGTCATCTCCTTCTTGTTTTTAACCTTTTTGAGCTTGTTTGCAAGCTACTTGAAGGCTTCATCCCTTGTTAGTATAGGGTTGAGAAACGTGAGATCGGTAAGATGAGCTCTTAATTTGGCAACCTTCATAGCCAAGTGTTGGTTTTGTGCTTAGGCTATTTTGAGTTGCCCCTTCAATATGATGCACTTGCCCCTCACTTCTAGCAGCTCTAATTAGGTTGCAGTGATTATATCTAGAAGGTCAAAGACATCTAGAATCTATTGCCCAGTTCCCACCATTTGGTCCAGCAACTCCTCATGCTAGGTTGCACTTAATTTGTTGCTAACTATTCCTGTAGATATCTACACATCTTTGGCTATAGAAACATCTAGTACAGATGTCGCAGATGCATTTAACACTTCGGAAATTCTATTTTCAACCACCTTTGTTGCTATCTCTTGCCCATGGTGCTGCATCACCAAGATAGTTGCCCCCTTGCCCTTCTCCAAATGCATCAAAAAAGTAGTGATGTTCCTAGAAATTTTTAGGAATTACTATTGTTGCGAGAGAGATACCATTACCTCTTTGATGTTAGGATTTGATCTTACAGGTAGCTGCATTATTTGGGCTAAGAAAATTGGTCCACCTCCTTCCATCTAGTTGATTGTTTGAGCCACTTCATTGAGGTGACTCATTATTGGATAATACATAGATGGATCATTGCCACTCATTCCTACTCACTGCTACTACTCTTGTAAGAGCTACTCTCGGATCTCATACATGCTCTTAAGGGTAGCACGAGACTTTAACATTGTTTCGTGAGTAGGTGGTAGAGGTGGTGGTTGCTGCTCCTCTTCTTAGATAACTTTAGCAAGTACTTTTTCCTTCATCATCTCTACCCAATAAGGGGACAGTGCATATCAGATAACGTTGTTTGTGTAGCGTGTTATTTGTCCCCTCTTGCATAATTTCCGGATGAGGCATGGGAAGGGAAGTATCTTTCTTCCACATTTATTTTCTTTAAATCACTTGTCTATCTCAAGATAAATAAGTTGTGGAAGATTGATGGGGAATCTACCACTTAGAGAAGCACATGCATAATTGGAGAAGGCTGTGATCTTGGTTGGCCTCATCGCTGGGTTGAGGTGAAAGGCTATAATCTTAAAGTATGCATGCTCCATCATGGTGAGCACATCAAACTCCTTATGATTGACTCCATAACATCGTTGTGTCCATTCCTTCTTGATGCTAGGGTTTACCTATGTTGGAATCTTAGTAAGGTTTGCCCTAGTTTATGGTAACCTAAGGACCTCTGTGATGGCTTTCATTGAGTAGGACACTGAAATGTCCTTGATCTTGACTATTGAACTAGCTTGTCAATTATTCTAGAACAAGTATGTCTCTCCTATGTACCACTTCCTACTAGAAGTGATTGTGGACCACATGGGAGAGCTTTATAGTTGAGCTTTAACTTTTAGAGGTGTGAACTCCAAGAAATGTCCAAAGTTTAACTCTTGGAGCATGGATTTCTGGATCTCCTTGTTTACAATCTACTTGAGGCAAGCCTCCATTAAGGTGACCTCAAGGTTCAGTTTAGGCTCTAGTGCCTCATCTTAGTGAGACTATTCGATCATGACCACTTCTTCAGGAATCTACTGAATAGATTCCACTTCAAGCTCCTCTCAAAGAGGTCCCATGACATGGGTCTTTGCTTGCTCATGGGGTTGTTCTTAGCCCCTTCTTGTTCTTGGTCATTTGTTCCTTGGTTGGGATGGTTTTCCTTCCTGCACATGCTTTCCTTTTGGTGCCATCTATGGTCACAACATAACCAAGGGTTAGCATTCAATGTGTAACTTATAAATTCAAGTACCTTTCTCATTGGGTAGTTATAGTTAGGCTAAGTTTGGACCATGGTAGATTAATTATTTTATTATTATTTTGATTATTTTTAACTTAGAATATCACTAGAGCTTGTTGGAAAGGTTTAACTCTTATAATTTGATGTTTTAATGTTGATTTCTTTGTTAAATCTTTGTGGGAGTGAGAAAAAATTCTGAAAAATTTTTCATCAAAAAAACTAAGGTTTGTGGCCCCCATGATGAAGAGGTTACCTTCGGTAGCTATAGTGTTGAAAAATGGAGTGAATCGGACAAATGCTTAGGAGGATATGATGCTTGGAAGGTTCTAGGCTCTGAAAAATTTATGAAAAATTACTAAGTATTTATGTCTATTTATGGGCATTTTTACCTTGTGTCAATAAGGTCTTATTAATAGGTTTTATGTGTATACAAGGTCTCATTGATGGAGCTATTCTAGAAAATTTTTCACATTGAATATCTCGAAAAATATGAGTTTTTGCATGAAATTAGAATCTCCAAAGAGCCAGAAAAGTTGTGAACATGATGAAATGCTAGAAGAGGGCTAGGAAGTTCACGAAAATGGAGAAATGGATTAGAAAATGAAATTTTATTAGAAAAAATGCCTTAAGGAGCACATAGTTGGATGTATGATGTGGTGCACCAAAGATTTGATTGCAAGAATGCCTAAGAATAAGGAACTTAACTAACCCAACCAAGAGGCATGTGAGTGGGTCCTTCCCATAGTAGGCTCATGCCCTTTTTAGCCTTACATAACCTCAACTAAGGAGTCCATGGGTCCCATAATTGATTAATGGTTATAAAAAATTAAAGACCTAATCTAGAAGAATCTACCTAAGAATTTCAACACGTCAAACTAAGACATTGAACAAGACATGGACAACTAGCAGTAAGGTGGTTTATGGGAAGCATAGGTGGAAGAGAGAGAAATTGAAATGGAGTTCCAAATTATGATCACATGAAGTACCTTGTGGTTCTTATGGTTAAATGGCCTAGTAAAGTCCATCCTTAGTCTAAATCAAAACCAACCATTTTCAGTGACTTCGATTCATCACTCCAAGACTAGACCATCCCCTCGAGACACAAGAATGCTCCCATAGATTAATCACCATTCCTTATTAGAGAAGAAAAGAGAAGAAGGAAGTGAGAAAGGCCCTTAGTTAGAAGGGACCTTCAAGCATGGGTAACATGTCTATCTATTCCCATAACTAATGCTTGTATCCTGGTATTTTGGTCTAAGAGGTGTGCTTCGAATTTCTGTTTTTTTTTTCTTTTTTTTTAATGGATTTTTGAATGGAAACCACACCATGCAAAGACTTATTAACTTCTTATTATTAGTCGACATGGAACAGTAAGAAATCCATAAAAACACTCATGTACTCAAGCAAGTAGCAAGGTACAAAGAGCATTGAATCCCCTTGATGGCACATCCTTTTCAAACCTTTGAATCTTTCCCAAGTTTGGAAACTACCATGGTTACAAGTTCATTAAACTTTCATTAATGAAAAAGTGACCTCATACTTCCAAACCAGGAAGACAATAGAATTTGTAGATGGGTGGATGACGTGGACTCACTACTTATTCCATGAGAAAGAAAGAAACATTGTCTTTGTTATCAGTCATCAAAATTCAAAAATAGAAACTAGACATTAGCAGTCAAAAACATTAAGTACAAACCACCATTAGCAAATAGCTACAACATCACTGTGTCTTGTTGGCAAAAAAGCACTTTTATTAGAAAAAAAATAAGAAAATCCACATCAAAAATAAAGTAAAAGATAAAAGAAATAGTCAAATGTCCAAGAAGGTGAAGACATAATAATGATGTTGTAAAACAAAAATTGGAAAAATAACAAAGTGTAAAATAGAAAGGTATAAAAACAAAAAAAATGTAAAACAAAAAGGTTCAAAAACTAAGGAGCCACTTTAATTGATTAGCATGGATGGCCATCTCCCCCACAACTAACTTTAAAGGAGGTGATGAGTGGTGAGTATATCCTACGCCCAACCATATGAATGACAAGCATTCACGTATAATCTGGTTGAATTTCATAGATCTTAAGTTCTTAAGTACACTAGTTCTAGGAGGTGAAATCTAATCGTGATAATTGTTGTCTTCCCAACTACACTTGTGAAGCTTAGTTATATAATTAAGTGCAATTAGGGCACATGATTTTTTATTATTTTATATTTTATTCATCTAAAATTAATAACAAGTTGAAACTCAATTTATGAACCAATTTACCTAATCTAATTGCTAATCAATAACTAACTATCTTAACAAAAGCATCTGGTCCCACTTTCTATACGCATCCTGAATACATACAACACTGCTAGGTTATCAAGTGTTTTATGTTGCTAGGATTACCAAGTGTTGTATATTATGCTTGAAGTGGCCATACTTATGTGTTAAATTTATTTAGCTTAATTAATTAATCAATTAACGTCTAGTTTATCTTAATTAATCACATAACTAATGAAAACAATAAATGTATAAATGAATCATTAATCTATTCCAAGTGTTACAAGGTTTGATCAAAAGGCTCATCTTTATTGCCATTCACACTGGTGTGCTCAAGTACATCAATGCTCGAATAAAGATCTATACACTTTCTAACTCTTGGTATGGACACTCAGAAAAATATTCTAACTCTCAAATGATAAAAGTACAAAAGCTTTGTTACAACTATGATAAGACATCCCATAAACACGACTAGTGAGCACATATTTGTATAGTTTATTATGGAGCTGCATTAATGGAACCTCATAAATGCATCAAATGCTATGTCGATGTAGCCCTGTCAATGGGGCAACATCACGTCGATGAGTCTTCGATGGGGGCCCATTGAAGGAACACTTTGATGCTTCATCATACCCCCATGACTGAATGAAAACTCATCCTTGAGTTCCTTTACAAAATTGGGAAGTTATGGGATTATTGATTGATTCTTGACATAACAAAGCTAACAAAAAAACTAAGTACTTGAGTGTATAGATCGACATCATTGCAAAAATTTGTGATGTTCATGACACCAAATTAAACACCATGACATGAATACTTAAACTAGATAGCACATCCTTTGATGGCATGAAGGTGGTTGAGAAGATCATACAGTGGTGGAGGCTCCTAAGATTCTGAAGGACCTTCTCTAGCTTTAGACATGCGCAATGGTTAAGGTAGCTATGGCTATCTTACTATGGTTGCTAGCTTTGGTGAAACGCAAAGGGCATCTAGTAATGCCTTCATTTCCTCCTCCTTGCTATAGGGATCATTCATAGTCCACATGATATCACCAATGTGGATTGGAATGGGGATATCCCATAGATAAGGAATTACTGGGAACAACTCCTTGATGTTAACAAACAAGGTAGTGAATTGTTTATGTTCGACATCGAATGCCTTTACTATGTTTTGCAGCTCATGGTAGTCATTCATTCTTTTGGCCAGGCTCTAGGCAGTAGATATTTGATTAGTGTATTTGCCCTTAAGAACCTCAAGTTCAATGTTTACCACTACAAGCTTTTACTTAGTCTCCTTGATGTGCTTGAACTCAGCCTCGTATAGCAAGTACGAGCTGGCCACTTGCTTTTCTAGTTCTGACAGTAGTCATCTGGTAGTTAACATCGCTATGTTTGTGTACTAAAAATTAGCAAGCTCCTTATATTCAATCATTTCCTCTATTTACAACTCCTTCAGGTGAATTTCTACTTTATTGTATTGATCAATCCCATCAATGATGGGCTACCATAATTCACATCTTTGTTGGAGTTTCTAGAGGATATCATTCAACTTTGACTTCATCACTTGAATATGTTTTTCATTTACTTTTTTCTGGAGGTTGACCATGTCTTTGTAGTGATACTTCACTCTTTTAAATTTGTGAGCCTTCGATTTCTAGGTGGCTACCTTTATTGTAGTCTTTTGGCGAAGGGCATGGACCTCCTCCATTGAGAAGTTTTTATTCTCAGCTACTAATCTCCTTAATTATGTATTTGTTCTAGCTAGTTACTCCTATTGTTGATGGATAAAATTAGTCAACTATTGTTTATGTGCATCAACATTTCATAGGTGATGGTTTTCTGCAGTTAGTTGTACATTCTCTTGATGGGTTAGATTTAAGGCCTTCTAAATTTTTTGTTGGGTGGCTTTGGCCAAGGATCAATAGAACACCACCATCTCCATTGCATCCTCAACCTAGTGTGAAGTTGTTTACAAGCTTCATCTCTTGTTAATGTTGGATTAAGAAATATAGGGTAGGCAATCTAGGCTTTTAATTTAGCAACTTCTATAGCCAAGTGTTCATTTAGCTCCTTGGCTATTTTGAGTTGCCCTTCCAAAATAATGTTTTTGCACCTTGCCTCTAACAACTCTAATTAGGTTGTAGTTATACTATCTAGAAGATCAAAGATATTTAGAAGTGGTTGCATGGTTCCTACCAATTAGTCTAGTAGTTGTTCATGTTGTGCTATGCTTAATCTATTGCTTATGGTCCCTAAAGACATTTGCACATCTTTAGGTGTAGTGATTTCTACTACAGATACCGTAGGTGCATTGAGTGTTTTGGAAATTCTGTCAACAAATACCTCTGTTGCAATTTCTTTTCCTTGGTGTTGCATCACTAGTACTATTGCCTCCTCTTCCTCCAAGCACATTGAGAAGGTCATGAAGTTCTTAGAAATCTCTGGGAGGTGCTACTATTCTAAGAGAGATACCATTACCTCTTTGACGTTAGGATTCAACCTTGCGAATAACTACATTCATTGGACAAAGAAAATGGATCCACCTTCCCCCATCAGGCTAACTTTTTAGGCCACCTCATTCAAGTGACTCATTGCTAGCCAATACATAGATGTGTCTCCACCACTCATGCCTGCTTGTTGCTCTTGCTTACTCAAGTGCCACTCTTAGTATTTGTGCAATTGTTGGAATGTTGCAATGATGTCGAACATAATTTTCTAAGTGGCAGGTGGAGGTGGTGGCTACTGTTCATCTTCTTGAATGATTATTGGAGGGGTTTTGTCCTTCATCATCTTTGCCCAATTAGTGGTCGGAGTGCATCAGATAATATTGTTAGTGTAGTAGACTATTCCTCCTCTCCAACATAGTTTTTTAATGATGCATGGAAAGGCGAGTGCCTTCCATCCACATTCATTCTTCTTGAGTCACTTCTCTATCTGCAAATAGATTAGCTATGGAAGGTTGACTAGGACTCTTCCACTCAATGCGGCACATGCATGAGCAGAAAAGATAGTGATCTTGTTGAGCCTCATTGTGGGATTTAGGTGAAAGGACACAATCTTGTGGTGGATTCTTTTTGTTAGTGTGAGCACACCATACTCCTTACAATCAACACTATAGCATCACTGAATCCATTCCTTTTCAATGCTAGGATTCACTTGCATCAAAATCTTAGCAAGATTTTCCCCAGCTTCAGTTAACCCAAGTGCCTCTACAATGGCATGCACCGAGTAGGACACTAAAATGTCCTTGGTTTTGACTGTTGAACTAGCCTGCCTGTTGTTCCAAAATAAGAACATCTCTCCCATATACCACTCCTTACTGGAAGTGATAATTGGCCACATGGGAGAGATCTTTAATTGAAGAAAGAGCCATAGTTCAACTCCTAGAGCACTATCTTCTATACCTTCTTTGATCTGATTTGGTTTAGGCAGGCTTCCATCAAGGTCAGTTCAAAGTTTACTTGTTGAGCTAGTGCCTCATCCTAGTAGAAATCTAATGAATTGACTCCACTTTGGCCTCTTCCCTAAGAGGTCCTGTGGAATGGGTTACAATTGGTTCTTCCTAGGCCTATTCTTGGCCCCTTCTTATTCTTAGTTGTTTCTCCCTTGGTTGAGATGGTCCTCCTTCCTACATGTGTTTGTCTTTTGGTACCATCTATAGTCACAACACATCTACAGATTAGTAGATATAATGTGTAACTTAGAATATTTGAATATCTTATCTTGTTAATCAGTTACACTTACTTGTGGTTGGACCATGGTAGATTGATTATTTTATTCTTATTTTATTAATTAATTTTTTATTATAAGTGTCATCGGGGCTTGTTGGAAGGGTTTAACTTCTCTAATTTGGTGTTTAAATGTTGATTTCTTAGTTACACCTTTGTCGGAGTAGAAAAATGGGAAAAACGTTTTCTATCAAATATGGCACATTTGTGGCCCCCACGACTAAGAGCTTACCTTCAGGAGCTACAGGATTGAAGAACAAAGTGATTTGGACAAACAGTTAAGAAGTTATGGGCTCTGAAAACTACAAAAAATCATTTGGCATTTGTGAGCAAATGTGAAAATTTCTAAGGGGGGTTGCACATATTTATAGTATTTTTGCACTACATTGATGGGGCCACATATATAGGGCCTCATATACGCATGGGCTTCATTGACAGGGCCCTGTTTATGGGGTCCATAAACAAAATTTTCAAACTCAAATATTTTAAAAAATATAAGGAATTTTTGAATGAATTTGGGATCTATGAGTTCCAGAAAAGCCACAAATATGAGGGTGAAAGCTCAAAAATTCAAAAATTTGATGGAGAATGTGTGAAGTAAAGAAATTATGTAAAGGAGCACATCATTGGATGCAAAAGATGGATGTATGAAAGATTCTTATTACAATAATGTGTAAGGATAAGTTGCTTAATGAGCCTAACCAAGAGATATGCAAGTGGGTCCTCCCCATAGTAGGCACATGCCTTATTTGCCCTTACATAACCTCAACCTAACAAGTCTGTGGGCCCCATAGGTGATTAATGGTTGATGAGAGTTAAGGCCCAATACCTGGAAGATTGTACCCAAGAATTCAAGTACATCAGACAAAGACATTGAACAAAAATGTGGACACTAACAATGAGGTGAGTTATGGGTAGCATGGATGGATGATAGAGAATGTGGAATGGAGTTACAAATTGAGGTCATAAGAAGTCCCTTGTGGATTTGTGTTTAAATGACCTAAGAAGATCCATCCTTAGTCTAAACCAAAACCAATTGCTTTCAATAACTTTGCATCACCACTCCAAGATTGATCCACCCCCTTGAAACATAAGAGTGCTCCCATAGAACAACCATTGTTCCTTAAGAAGAAAAAAAGAGAAGCAAGAAGTAAGAGAGGGCCTTAGTTAGAGAGGACCTTTAGGCATGGGTAACATGTCTTTCTAGTCCCATAACTAGTGCTTGTAGCCCATTTATTTTTTTAAGGGATGTGCTTTGAATTCTCACAATTTTTCTTTGTTATTTTATTTTGTTTTGTTTTGTTTTTTTTTTCTCTTTTCTCTTTCTTTTTTTCCCTTTTTGGATAGGAATCACACCATGCAAAGACTTATTCAACTTCCTATTATTGGTCGACATGGAATGGTAAGAAATCCATGAAAACACTCATGCACCCAAGTAAGTAGAAGAGTACAAAGAGTATTGAGTCCCCTTGAAGTCACACCCTATGGAAACCTTTGAATCCTTCCTAATTCTAGAAACTACCAAGGACACATATTTTTTAAAAGTTTATTAAATGAAAGGGACTCATATTTCCAAAACAAGGAAATCATAGAGTTTGTGGTTGGGTGAATGTCATGGACTCACTACCTATTCCATGAAAAATAAATTATGTCTTAGCCATCGGTACAAAAACTTAAAAATAGAAACCAGACATTAGCAAACAAAACATTAAGCACAAACCACCATTAGCAACAGCTACAACACCATTGTGTCCTATTGGCACAAAGCATGTTTGTTAATAAAAATTAGAAAAGCACACTAAAATAAAGTAAAATATATAAGAAAGTGTAAAACATTGAAAAAAATTTAAATGTACTTATGATGGTGTAAAACAAAAAATTATATAAAATAGGAAAAAGTTTTAAAATAAAAAATGTGTAAAACAAAAAATAAAAAACTGAGAAGCCATGTATGTAGTTAACATGGATGGCCATCTCCTGGATAATAGAGTTGGAAGCAGAAGATTCAAAAAATTAAGCATGGTTGTCCATCCTTTGAGGTATTTGTTGCACTGGCTTGCTTTGGCTCATGAAAAGGCTTTATTTGTTGGATGTTGATCAATTGCTTCTTGTTTGGGTTTTTAGGTTTGTATATGATCATGGGCCCAAAAAGAAAGGTTTCATCAAGTATATAAGGTCCCTCACACAATGTTTGGAATTTGGTTTTCTTGAGGAAGCTGTGTGGGGTTTCAATAGAGAACCTTATCTCTCGGTTGAAATTTCTCTTTCCATATTTTAAAATCATGACGTCATTTGTTGAATGCCTTTTGCACTTCATTCAAGGATAGGGCTACTAATTGATTTTCATCTAATACATTCAGGTTGATTAATCTTTCTTTTTATACTAAACTTAGGTCAAGGTCTAGGTCATAGGTTGTTGAAAGTGTATAGAGCTTAGATTGGATTGGAAGTGTTGGAAGTTTTCTGTACACCAACTCATAGGGAGAGTAGTCAATAAGGAGTTTCCATGTTCAGTAGTAGGCCCAAAGGACATTGTTAAGTTTTGTTCTCTAGTCTCTCTTATATTTGCTAATAGTTCTTAAAATATTTGTGATATCCCTGTTAGACACCTCTGCTTGACCATTGGCTTGGGGGTGATAAGGTGTTGTTAATTTATGTTCAACCCCAAGCATTGCATGAGTTTTTGAAAAGTAGCACCTATAAAATGGGTGCCATGGTTAGAAATTAGTGCATGTGGCATTCAAAACTTATTCACAAAATTTTGTTGTACAAATTGAGCAGTAGTGGATGATGTCCAGTTGATAATGGCTAATACTTTTGCCCATTTTGTGTCGTAATCAATGACAATGATTATATGTGTCTTTCCATTAGACATGGATGTGATGAAACCCATGAAGTTAATGCCCCATATGTTAAAGGATTACAGTGGTTAAATCCATTGTTTAGGATCCTTCATTCATGTGGTTATCCCACCATCTCGTTGATAGTGCTCACAGGATTAGACAGACTAGTGGACATCCCTAAAGATTGTGGGCCAATAGTATCTTACCATTAGGATATTTATGGTTATGCATCTCCTTGCATAGTGGCCTTCACAAGGGCCTTTGTGAGCATCCTAAAGAATGCACAATTGATCCACATTAGGAACACACCAACGAACTAGGCCATCAACACACACCTTGTAAAGGTGTTTATTGATTTCCATGAAGTGCTTAGCCTAATGAAGAAATTGTTGTTTCTTCTTGTAGTCCAAATCTTGTGGCATATCCTTAGTGAGAAGATAAGTGAGGATGTCATCATACCATTTTGGTTCTATAGGCATTTGTTCATTTATTACACCAGCAATGAATAGTTCATCAGGAAATTGGTTAGAGAGTGGGCTCTCCTCCTCTTTGCTATTCCATCATAATTGAGACAAGTGATTAGTGACCACATTCTCAGTTCTCTTTCGATCTACCATTGTTAGATCAAATTCTTGCAAGATCACCAGCCACTATATGACATGGGGGCTCATCATTGGTTTATTCATGAGAAAATAGATGGCACTATGATAAGTGTGTACAAACACTTTATATCCAAGCACATAGTGCCTGAACTTTTCTAGAGCATACACCACTGCCATCAATTCTTTCTCCATGGTGGTGTAATTTAAATATGCACCAATAATGCTTCAACTTGTGTAGTGGATGTAATATGGATGTTTCTTATTATCCAACTATATAAGCATGGCTTTCAAGGTGTAATTAGATGCATTTTTCATTATATGAAACGGTCTAGACCAGTTAGGTGGTCATAGAATTAGAGTCTCTACGAGCTTCTGCTTGAGGCTCTAGAATGCATTTTTGCATTCCTTGGTTTAGATGAATATAGCATCTTTCTTCATTAGCTCTACTAATGGTTTTGCAATCTTAGAGAAATTCTTCATAAATCATTATTAGTAGCTAGTGTGTCCAAGGAATGATTGAACATCTTTGAAAATTTTTCGTTGGTAGGTGATTTCCTGGATGATCCTTATCTTTTTGGGGTCTACCTCGATCCATTCGTGTGAAATTCTGTGTCCCAATATAATTCCTTGGACCATGAGATGGATCTTTTGCTAATTAAGCCACAGATTTGTTTCCACACATATTTTCAATATTTGCTCAAGGCAATCTAAGGCTTGCTCGACTGTAGTACCATAAGTGGAGAAGTCATCCATAAAGACTTTCACTTTGCTACCAATTTGTTGCTGAAAGATGCTTAAGACCAGATGTTAGAAAGTAGTAGGAGCATCACATAGATTAAAAGGCATCTTGTGATATGCAAAGTTTTCCTAGGAAAGCATGAATGTTGTTTTGGCTTGGTCTTCTAGTGCAATCTAGATTTGGTTATAGCCACTATAACCATCCAAGAAAATGTAATAGCAATGCTTAGATATAGTGTCCAACATCTGATCAACAAATGACAATGGAAAATGATCTTTGAATGTTGCCATATTTAACAGCCTAAAGTCAATACAAACTTGCCATTTGGTACCTCTCTTTGGTACTATCATGAGTGGGCTGACCCACTCGCTATCCACAATGGGAAACATGAACCCTACCTTAAGGAGTTTTTCAATCTCCTCTTTGATTATTTGCTTCAATTTTGGATTCAATTGCCATTGTGGTTGCTTCCTTGGCTTCATGGATGGATTAGTATAAATGCAATGTTGGAATATTCATGAATCAATTCTAGTGAGTTTAGGATATAACCAAGAAAAGGCTGTTGACCATCTATTGATCACTTTCAACAGTTTTGCTGTTTGCTTGGGAGCAAGTTTGACATTAACTATGACCAACTTGCCATTTTTAAAGAGTGAATATTCGAGGTTGGTAGGTAGAGTTTTCAACTCTAGGGGCTCTTGTTTGAAATTATCAAGGATCTCCAACTCTTCCCAATTGGTATCATCATTTTCATTATTAGAGAGTTAGTGGTGAACTTGCTCTAGTTCATCCATGTTTGTGACATAAGTGTATGTCAGGCTCTCAGTAGGTTCCATGCACATTGCATTGTTATTAGAATTAGTGGTTAGCCACTTGGTGTCCTCTTGTTTTGTAGCTACTACGTATAGAAACCTTTGAATATCTACTTCATGTGCACACTACCTACATGCAGAAATAGATGTTCATTTCATGAACTAGAGTTTCTGCACATAATTACACCTTGTATCACTGTACACTATGGATGGAACTCATTTCTTCTCAATATTTCTAAATGCATTTTCTTTAGATATCTCTAGGGAAAAATATTTTATGTCCATTCTTGCATCAACAATGCTTAGCCATGCCCTTCCCATAATGATTGGGAAGTTCCCTTTGCAGTTCTCAACCTTGATCACTAGGAAATTAGCAAGATAAGACCATCCACTAGAAAGTGGTCACAATGTCTTCTACCAGCCCTAATAGAATGGTAATGGATTTGTTTGCCAGTTCCAATTAGATATTGCTCTTCTTGAGAGGTAGCAGGTTCTAGGTAGTATACATCTTATTAGAAATCAAGTTTACACCAGAACCTACAGCAAGAAGAGCTTTACATAGTTCATTCCTTGCAATCTATAAATAGATAAGAGGACTCTCAGGATCAACTAATTTCCTTGGAAGCTTGCTAGCTTGGATCCAATCAAATATGACATGAGTGATCATAATAGTATGGAATTTGGACAACATTTGGTTTGAAGGGTTCTCGATTGAATGGTTTGTAGAGGATGAGGTAGGAGTAAGGTGACTAGCTGCCTAAGTTTGTGAGGGCTTAGTAGGGCTATTGGTTTAGAAAAATGATCTTTTACAAGCATGAGGTTTCAAACCACTCAATTGATAAACTAGTTGTAGATTGATGCCCTGGTAGCATTGTGTTATTGCGGCTAGGCTGGAAGTTCACCCTGCATGGATGGAGAAGGCGGTAACTATGTTGAGGGTGGAGAAACAAGTGCAGGAATAGGAGGATGATAAGGATGGAATGTGGTATCCCTCTAGGAATGTGAAGAATGAATTCTATAGTATTCGAAAGGATAACAGTAATCTTGGAAAGCAGAAATGTAATTGGAAGAGCCATGTGGAGACATGGTTTGCTGGACATAATACCCATATGGATCTGGCTACCAGTAAGGGTACTGCTGCCTTGGTGGTGGCATCCCTGATGATTTTGATTACTACCATTGTTGATACTAGTTGTACGATTGTGGTGGAGTTCCACTTGGATATAATATTTTTGTTGCTGATGGAACTACTTGGGATTGCCTTGAGGATAAGGCAATCTTTTGGGTGTTTGTCTTTTTGCTAGTCATGGATTCAGAGAATACATCCTAGACTCTTGTAAGTGTGACATGATGGATAAACATCCCTTAGGATGTTCATATTGGTAGATGTCACATCCGCCATCATCATTTAATTTAGTTTTCACAACTTCATTTACCCTTACCTCTTTGATTGACACGTTTAGTTCTTTGGACTCTTCAGCAAGTTTTAGGATCGCTTGAAATCTGCTATCCATAGAGTTCCATAACTAATCAACCTTAGTTGAAATTTTAGAGGTAAATTTTTGAATTGGGAATGTTTTTTGATTCACCACCTCATCAAGTGATGTTTCCTCCTCACTATCAAAAAATTGAACCTCCTTTTATGAATGGAAGGATCTCAATTATAATCTTTTGCACTTTTATATTTACACAACTCTTATTTTCTTTTTTCTTGCTACCTACTCGATTAGCCTTTGGATATGATGTGCTCTTAAATCTAATAGTCTTCCCTGGGCATAGATCCCAAGATTTCTCCTCATTTTAGAGTAAAGCCCATCTATGATGTGGTGAAGTTGTTATTGTTGAGAGTAACCATGGCCAAGGCATCAATGTGATAAGGAATAATATCTATCCATGATGGCATCCAAGGAATCATGTGTTCCTTACTTCTAGCCTTGGATTTTCCTTCTTAGATTGGACACTAAAGATTACATTTGATACTTGTCATTGAATAGCTTGAGCATCATACTTCACCTATGAATTGATTTTGGCTCTATGGACTAGTACCAATTTTCTACTTCTTTAATGAGTGTCTTGAGAAACAACTTAAGCTTTTGTCAATTATTTTCTATGTTTTTTAAGGCACAAGCATCGTGAAAAACCTAAAGATGATTCTGCAGATTTGAGTTATATCCCCCTTCAAACTTGGGAATATTATTCATGTCTAGCTTCTTGATTTGGCTATCTTTCATGTACCTTGTCAAAATTCTCACCACCTCTATGATGTTTAGCATGATTTGGCTGGTAAGAAAAGGCTCATTGTAGCCATGAACTTGATGCTTATGATGCCCTTTGCTAGCCCTTCATTCGTGGTGATGGGCCTCTCTTGAATGGTAGTGCCTTAGATCTTGATTTACTCGATGATCCCTACAATCATCTCGATCCTGTCGGTCACCTCCATCATAATCGTCTCTCCTACGGTTGCATTCAAAGCTAGAAGAGGAAGAAGATTATGATGAAGTTGAAGAGGAAGGAGGACTAGCACCATCATGATGCCTACCATTCCCTTCAGTGGTCATAGCCACAATCATGATCATGCTACTTGCCTACATCCCTACCATGACTCTCCTCCTTGGATCCCCCTTGGCCATGGGATCCATTCTTGCTAGAACTAGGATTATGTATTGTGACTACAAGTTTTGGTTTTGACCTCCTTCACCGAAGTCCAAAAGTGGAATCTTTTTGTATGGAGAATATCCAAAGAAGAATTCTCCACCATCTTTTTGGTACATTAGAAATGGGGAATCATTAACCACTTCCCCTTCACAGATTCGTAATGCTACTCTAGCTATCGATCCCTCAGATGTTATGCATGAGTGAGATGATAATCCTTGGCATTGCTATCCTACACAACATATTTAGCATGAAGCCCTTGGATGCCCCATTGCATAAGACTTTGGTGGAGCATCACAAGAATGGATTTATTGGGCAACAATACAATGTTGTCCTTCATGTCTCACCATCATAGTAGTTCATCCTAGTGTAGGACGAAAGTGAAACTGGCTACATACTTATCAGTATGAGCATATACCACTTTGTATTACTAAGGAACCTGTTGATTTGCTCCATCAGACTTGGGTAGAGAATCACTCTTATGAGAAAAAGACATCTTGTATTAGAAGATGAGAAATATAGTGTGCTTTCTTATAAGTTTTGTAGTTATTTTGATGTGTGATATGACTTTGGGTTCATTCCAATGATGTTAAATAATTTTTCACTAAGTCCTAGATAGCGCATGTAACAAACTAAAGGTCCCTGGCAATGGCACCAATGATGAGCAATGAGTATACCCTATGTCCAACCATATGAATTACAAGCATTCATGTGCAATCTAGTCAAATTCTACAAACCTTAAGTTCCTAAGTACATTGGTTCTAGGAGGTGAAATCTAACTGTGATGATCATTTTCTTTCTAACTACACTTGTAAAGCTTAGTTATATGGTTAAGTGCAATTAGGGCACATGATTTTTTATTATTTTATATTTTATTTATTTATGATTAATAATAAGTTGAAACTCAATTTATAAACCAACTTAACTAATCTAATTGCTAATTAATAACTAACTATCCTAACCTAAGCATCCAGTCCGATTTTCTATGCACATCCTGAACACATACAACATTGCTGGGTTACTAAGTGTTGTGCATTACTAGGATTGCCAAGCTCTATATGCTATGCTCGAAGCAGTCGTACTTATGTGTTTAATCTATTTATCTTAATTAATTAATTAATTAAATTCAAGTTTATCTTAATTAATCACATAACTAATGAAAATAGTAAATGTAGAAATAAATGATTAATCTATTTCAAGTGCTACAAGGTTTGATCAAAAGGCTCATCTTTATTACCATTCACGTTGGTGTGCTTGGGTACATTAGTGCTCAAATAAAGATTTGTGCACTTTCTGACTCTTACTGTAGGCACTCAGAAAAATATTCTAACTCTCAAATGATAAAACTACAAGCACTCTACTACAACTATGATAAGACATCCCATAAACATGGTTGGTGAGCACATATTTATAGACTTTATTGTGGAGCTATGTTGATGGGGCCTCATAAAGACAACAAACGCTATGTTGATGCAATCTCGTCAATGGGGCAACACCACGTTGATGGGGCCACAACAATGGAAACCCATCTATGAGGCCACATCAATGAGGGTTCATTGATGCAACACTTTGACACTTCATTAGGAGGAGATCTGAAATATTGAGTGTGGCTGTCCATACAATGAGGTATCGCTTGCACTAGCTTATCTTGGCTCATTGAAAGATTTTAATTACTATATGTTAAGTAGTTGCTTTTTATTTGGGCTCTTAGGTTTGTAAATTAACATGGCCCTAGAAGGAAAGGTTTCATAAATGATGTAAGTCCCTTCCCACAAAACTATGAAGTTAGTTCATTGAGGCACATGTATGAGGTTCCAGTAGAGGACCTTGTCTCCAGGTTAAAATTTTACTTTCCTTATTCTAAGGTCATGGAATTTTTTGTCAAATGTCTTGTGCACTTCATTCAAGGACATAGCCACCAATCAATTCTCTTTTAGCATGTTAAGGTTGATCAATCTTTCTTTCTATGCTAGGCTAAGGTTGAGGTCAAGGTCACAAACTATTGAAAGTGTATGAAGCTTGAATTGAATTGGAAGAGTTGGTAATTTTTTGTACACCAGCTCATAGGGAGAGTAGCCTATAGGGAGTTTTCATGTTGAGTGATATGCCCAGAGGGAATTGTTAGGTTTTATGCTCTAGTCTCTCCTATATTTTTTGATTGTTTTTGTTAAGATTTTTATAATTTTCCTATCGGTAACCTCTGCTTGACTGTTGGCTTGGGGGTGGTAAGGTGTTTTTAATTTATGTTCAATCCCCAAGCATTGCATGAGCTTATGAAATGTAGTGCCTATAAAATAAGCTCCATTGTCAAAAATTAGTGCATGTGGAACTTCAAACATATTCACAACATTTTATTGTACAAACCGTGCAGTAGTGGAAGATGAATAGTTGGTGATGGCTACCACTTCTACTCATTTTGTATAATAGTTAACAGTGACTATTATTTATGCCTTTCTATTTGACATGGCTATAATGGGATCCATGAAGTTAATGCCCTAGATATTGAAGGGTTCTAATCGTTGGATCCATAGCTAAAGTCCCTCCATTCAAGCAATCATCCCACCATCTCATTGATAGTGTTCATAAGAGTAGACGAATTGGTGGATGTCCCTAAAGATTGTTGGCTAGTAATACCATACCATTAGGATCTTAATGGCTGTGTATCTCCTTGCATGGTGGCCTCCACAAGCACCCTCATGAGTGTCTTGAAGAACGCGTAATTGATTAGCATAAGGGAAACACCAATAAAACAAGCCATTGGTGCATACCTTGTAAAGATGTTTGTTGATTTCTGTGAAGCATTTGGCTTAATGAAGAAACTATCGTTTCTTCCTATGGTCCAAATATTATGGCATATCCTAAGTGAGAAGATAAGTGAGAATGCCATCATACCATTTTGGTTTAGCGGGCACTTGCTCATTTATTGCATTGGCAAAGAGGAGTTCATTAGGATATTGATTAGAGAGTGAACTCTTCTCCTATTTGTTGTCCAATTGTAATTGAGACAAGTGATTAGTGACAACATTCTTAGTCCTCTTTCAATCTACCATTGTTAGATTGAATTCCTGCAAGATCATTAGCCACCGTATGACATGGGGGCTCACCATTGGCTTGTTCATGAGAAAGTGAACAACATTGTGGTTAATGTGCACAAATATCCATTATCCAAGCACATAGTGCCTAAATTTCTCAAAGGCATGCACCACCATCATCATTTCTTTCTTCATTGTGATGAAGTTGAGCTATGCATCCATAATGCTTTAGCTTGAGCAATGGATGTAATAGGGATGTTTTTGATCATCCAACTACATAAGCACAACCCCTAAAACATAGTTCGATGCATCTGTCATAATGTGAAATGATCAAGATCAATCAGGTGCTCATAGAATTGGAGTTTCTATGAGGTTCTCTTTGAGTTTTTGGAATTCCTTTTCAAATTCCTTAATCCATATGAATGAAGCATCCTTCTTTATCAACTTGACCAACGGTTTAGTGATCTTAGAGAAATTCTCTATGAATCATTAGTAGTAGCTAGTGCGTCCAAGGAATGATTGAACATCTTTAATAGTTTCCAATTGATAGGTTATTCCTTTGATGACCCTAATCTTTTCAAAGTCCACCTCAATCCTTGCTTGAGAAATTCTATGCCCCAACATAATGTCCTCTTGGACCATGAGATGGCCCTTCTACCAATTAAGTCAAAGGTTGGTTTCAACACATCTTTTTAGCTCCTGCTCAAAGTAGTCTAGGGCTTGCTTAAACATAGTGCCATAGGTGGAGAAGTCATCCATGAAGACTTCTACCCCATTACTAATTTACTGATGAAAAATGCTTAGGACAAACATTGGAAGGTTGTAGGAGCATTGCATAGACTTGTGAATGTAGATGCATCTTTTGATATGCAAAAGTTCCACAGGGACTTGTGAATGTAGTTTTGGCCTAATCCTTTGGTGTAATCTAAATTTGGTTATAGCCACTATAACCATATAGAAAGCCGTAAAAACAATGCCTAGAAAATAGTGTCCAACACCTGGTTCACAATTGTCAATGGAAAATGATCTTTGTAGGTCACCATGTTCAATAGCCTAAACTCAATACAAACTCTCCACTTGCTACCTTTCTTTGTCATAATCACAAGTGTACTAACCCACGCACTATCCAAAATTGGAAAGATGAACCCCACCTTGAGGAGTTGCTCAATTTCCTCTTTAACCTTCTACTTCAATTTGGGGTTCAACCATCATTGTAGTTGCTTCTTTGGCTTGATGGAAGGATTAGTGGATCAGTATAAATGTGATGTTGGCATATCCTAGGATCAATTCTAGTGAGTTTAGGATATGACCAAGTAAAGGTTGTTGGCCATTTGTTAACTATGTTTAGCAACTTCTTTTTTTACTTAGAAGTAAGATTGACATTAATTATTACCAGCTTACCATTTTTCAGAAATGCATACTCCATGTCAATAGTTAGAGTTTTCAACTCTAAGGGCTCTTGTTTGAAATTTTTAGGGATTTCCAACTCTTCCCAATAAGTATCATCAGGTTCATCATTATAGAGTTGGCAATAAACTTGCTCTAGTTCATCCATGCCTTCAACATAGGCACAAGTTAATCTCTCAGTTGGTTCCATGCAAAGAGTGCTACTTTCAAGATCAACTGTTAGCCATTGGGTGTTCTCCTGCGTTAAGGCTACTTCATATAAGCACTTTTGAATTTTAGATTTATCTGCATACTATCTACAAGCTTTGATTAATGTGCTTTTGATAGATCATAATTTTTACACACAGTTGCACCCTATATCGCTGTACACGATGCATGGAACTCTCTTCTTTTTGATCTTTACAAAAACATCTTCCTTAGGAATTTCCAGGGACGGATTTCTCATGCCCATTCACACATCAAAAATGCACAACCAAGCCCTTCCCATAATGATTGGGAAGTCCCCCTTGTAGTTGCCAATCTTGATCATCAAGAAATTAGCAGGATAGGACAACCCATAGACATCGGTCAAAATATCCTTCACTAGTCCCAAGTGAACAATGATGGACTGATTTGATAGTTCTAAAAAAATGTTGCTCTTCTTAAGAGGAGGTAGGTTGTAGGCTTTGTACATTTTGTGAGAAATAAAATTGACATCAAAACCTAAATCAAGAAGAGCCTTGCATGAATCATTTCCAGCGATTTGCAAGTAGATGAGAGGACTTCCAAGATTAGCTCTTTTCCTAAGAAGGTTGCTAGCCTAGCCTTGATTTAATAGGATACAACATGGATTAACATGACTATGCAAATCTTGGGAGGCATTTAGTTTGAAGGGTTATTTAAGGGAATAGATGTAGAGAATGAAGGAGACATAGGGTAACTAGCCACATGAATCAGTAAGGTTTGGAAGAAGGATCTTTTTCTAGCTTTGGATTCTAAACCACTCGATGAAGGAATTAGTTGTAAGTTAACAGCTATGGTAGTGCTACATTGTTGTGGTTGTGTGGAAATTTCACATTGCATGAATGGAGTAGGTGGTAATTGGATTAAGGGAGGAGGGACATGTGCTAAAGGATAATGAGGGTACTAATGAAATGGGCATGCTCCTTTGGAAGATGGAGAATGAGCTCTGTAGTACTTTAGAGGGTAGTAGTGATGTTGGAATAAGGTGTGGCTCGAAGAGTCATGTGGAGAGATGGGTTACTGAACATAGTACCCATGTGGATTTGGCTACCAATAAGGTTATTGCTCCCTTGGTAGTGGCATTCCCCATGACTGTGGGTGCTGCCATTGATGATACTACTCATATGGTTGTGGTGGAGCTCTAATTGAATAATAAGTTTGTTGTTGGTGGAACTATTTAGGATCGCCTTAAGGTTAAGACAATATTCTAAGTGCTTGCTTTCTTGACAACCTAGGATTTAGAGCATACATCCCAGATTCTTGCAAGTGTGACACAACAGGGCAACATCCCTTAGGATGTTCATATTGGTAGATATCACACCCACTATCATCATTGAATTCTAACTTAACAACCTCTTATATTGCAGTAGCCTTGCCCTTATCTCTTTGGTAGGCATGTTCAGCTTCCTTCCTTCTCCTGCTATCACAATCACTACTTTGCTCTTTAGATTCTTCTACAATTTTCAGAGCACTTTGGAATTTTTCATCCAAAGATTCCCACATCTTATCCACCTTGGCCAAAATTTTGGAAATATATTTTTGAATCAACAAGGTTTTTTGTTGTACCACTTCATCAAGTGGTGCCTCCCACTCACTATCATAGAATCAAACTTCCCTTTTTCTAATGGCAAGGTCCCAATTATATTCCTCAACACTTTCTAATTTCCTCAATTCTCCTTCTTCTTTTGCAACCTACTTAAGTAGCCTTTGGATTTGATGGGCTCTAAGTTCTAACAATCTCCCTTGGGCATAGACCCCAAGAGTTCTTCGTGTTTCTGATCAGAGCCCATGTATGATATGGCAAAGTTGTTCCCGCTAAGAGTAACCATGGCTAGGACATCTATGTAAAAGAGAATAATACCTACTCATGGCTGCATCGAAGGATTCATGTGTTCCTTATTTTCAACCTTGGATTTTCTTTCTCAAGTTGGACACTTAAGAGTATGTTTGATATTTGTCATTAAATAGCTCAAGCATCATACTCCATCTACAAATTGATTCTAGCTCTAAAGAGAAATACCAACTTTTTTCTTTTTTTGTAAGCATCCTAAGAAATAGCTTAAGTTTTTTCTAGTCATTTTTGATGTTCTGCAAGGCACATGCATCGTGAAAGGCTTGAAGATGGATTTGTGAATCTAAGTTATATCTCCCCTCAAATATGGGGATATTGTTCATATCCAACCTCTTGATTCTACTTTCACATGCTTGGTTGAAATTTTGACTACCTCTGTGATGTTTAGCATGCTTCAAGTTGCAATAAAAGGCTCATCATCATGATTTTAATAACACCTATTATGTCCTTTGCTACCCCTTCATTCATGGCAGGGCCTATAATCATTATTGTCCCATCGTCCACCTTCATCATAATTTCATTTTCTATGGTTTCAATCAAATTCAAAGGAGGAAGAAGAAGAAGTAGATGAAGAGGATGAAGAGGGAGGAGCACTACCATCACCATGTTGTGTGCCACCTCCTCTCTACTTGTCATGGCCAAAATCATTAGATTTGTCATCATTATGATGGTTACTTGAGTCCTTGCCTTGACTTCCACAGGATTGTTGATAGTGGACTATAAGTTTGGGTTTAAGTCCCCTTCACCAGAGTCAAGGGGTGGAGAATATTCATGTTGAGAACCCCCAGAGGAAGGATCCTCATTACCTTTTTGGTTTAGCAAGAATAAGGAGTTAGTGAATCGTTTCCCCTTTGTAGCTTCATGGTGCTTTTCCTAGTGCCGATCTCTTTTGAGTTGTGTTTTAGTGGGATGGTAGTCTCAATAGTCATGATCCTATAAAATGTATTCTTTGTGAAGATCCTAGATATCCAACCTCTTATGTGTTTGGAGTAGCATCTCAGGAGCAGATCAGTTGGGCAACAACACAATGTTGCCCTCCATGTGTCTCCACTATAGCTATTCATCTTGGTATAGGATGAAGGTGAAATCAAGCATAAATTATTTTAGTTATATATAAAGATATGAAAAGTTATTGATAAAAAATTCATTTTTATAAATTATTTTCATTTTTTACATAAAATTTATAAAATATGTATTTCAAAGCAAAAATCGCCCCTCCAAATTTTCATTAAATAAAGTGACCCATGACATGCCTTCAAAAAAAAAAAAAAAAAAAAAAACAATGCCAATGAAAGGAATGTGACACTTGAAAATGTAGAATGATAATATCCAAAGTATAAAAAAATTGAAGGGAAAAAAATAGATGCTCAGCATTTAATAGTGATTATGAATTCATATTAAAATGTCTCTTAAGGCATAACTTTGTATTATTTATAGTCATGTCTTTTTTACACATTATGAATATACACAATAGATATTATTACTAAGGTATGTAGTATTAGATGTTTTAATTTCTGTGTTGGGAATGTATGTCAAGGTTTTGGGTTAATCTATCAAGTATTTTAGATTTTATATTACCAAGGGAGAGCATTAATATGCTTTTTTGACAAGGAAAAGTTATCATCTTTGCAAGTTAAATCTCTCAAGATCACCTTCCTTGTCTAGATAGGCCTTTGCCTTCAACTATTTAGCAATTATTTTGATGAGATTTTAGGAGGTGGAGTGATGCACTTTCAAAATACTATAAGGGTAAATTTTCATGTTATTGAACATGTACCTTGTGTTTTCAAAGACCATCCTATGTTGCTTGTTGCAAAGTTCCTCTTCACTTGAGAAATCTTTTCAGAGGATCCTTTGCCTTCTTAAGAGGAATTTTCACCCTCTTATTTTTTCTTACTCCTTCCCAGAACTATGTGTGTTGGGCATTGGTTTCTATCAAGTTGTTCTTTAATGGGTTACTAGAGTGGGCCTAAATTTTACATGAGTCATCATAGTTAAATCTTGCCATAGGGTATAATAGTTGGTAAACCATTGGTCATGTTATAGTTGCAGTGTTTGTTGCATATGCCCACATTTTGGTGCCTTTAGGACATTAAATAATTATAACTGCTATGAACCATAACATAAAACCTATCTTATGTATTTAGCATCTTTAGTGATTTGATCCCATTCCATCAAATGAAAAGTGTTGAGCACCTAAGAGGGATAAATGTTGAATTCCTAAAGCACCTCAACCATCTTTACAAAAGGATCAATAAGAGGCGAATCTACCTATGCCTCATGTGAAGTAGGTGGATGTTAGGTAGGCAAGGACAGGGAAGTGGATAGGAGATGTGATGATTGGGATGAGGGCAAGAATGGATGGAATGAGCTTGGGATATCTTAGAATGAAACAAGGATAATTAGATGGTGATCACTAAAGATGTTGGAAGGGGGATGGTAGAGGAGGAGGCATTTATGGGATTAGAAACATGGGAAGGGATGAAGGATTCATTTGACTAGTAAAAAAATCAACAAGGGAAACAAGATCATTAATAGGAGATGAATCAATGTTAGGGAAAGCAAGGTCATGGACAAGACAAGTTGGAAAGAAGATGAATTAACAACAAGGGGCATGAGGTCATTGATAAGAGAAGCTAGGGGAGAGGGGTCCTCAGTCAAAACTTGATTGTTGGACTTTTGTATGTAGAACTAAAAAATTTTAATAGTGTTGATGGTACTAATTCTTTCTCAAGTTGGCTAAAGATACTTAATAAGAATTTTGAGTTAGAAGAGGTATTAAATTACTTAAGGGTACTAATTGCTGAATCTAGATTAGAAGGTATGGCTTCTACTTGTTGGGAAAAGAAGGCCTAAAGTTATGAAAGAAAAAATGGACAACTTGTTAAAGACTAGAATATGATGAAATAAAGGCTAAGGAGGAAATTTGAATAGTCTCATTAGAGGCAAAAAACCATTATGAAGTTGAAATTACCAAGGCAAGGTGACAAAGACATCAAGGAGTTTTACATTGAATTTTGTGACCTATTCCATCAAGATAAGGTGAATTGGGAGTATGAACAGGCTTCAATCTTTTTTGAAGGTTTTAAAATGACATATTAGTAGGAGGTGTCATTCTATGAGCCACAAACTGTTAATAAGACTTATAATTTAACACTCAATGAGGAAAAGAAACTCAATGGATTTGGGAATAAGAGAAAACAAACTTCCAAGAGAAAGGATAAGTGATTCAAATTTGAAAAGAAATCCAAGTCCAAATATGAAGACAAAGATGGAAACCATGACAAGAAAACAAAGAAAAGTGAGGAAAAAGAATTAACTAAGAAGGACCAAGGCAAGGAAGATAAGAATCAGGGTAGCAACTCATCAAAGACTTAGTGCTTCAAATGTGGAGAATGGAGATACAAGCAGTGGAAATGCCCACTTCACAAGGCATCCAAGGACAAAAATGTACAAACCATGGAAGTAGAGAAGACATCTAGCTAAGCTCTTTAGAGAGGTAATTCTAATGCTCCCAAGATTGAGGAAGTTTTTGAATTAAATTCTTATACATTCATGGAGAATGTGAATAGAGGAGACCATCCTACTAGAAAATTGTTATTTTAGATTGAGGCTAGGTGTTTGCTTAGTGGGGAATGGATTCATATTTTAATTAATGGTAAAGCCCAAGAAAATATTATTTCATCTAGGGTAGTTTCTAGAATGAGTTTGGTAACTAATCCTCATCTTGATCCTACAAGATACACTAGTTTTCCAAGGACTATTCTCAAGAGGTGAGATAACAATGTGTATTAAAATTCAAAATTGGAAGTTTTCATGATGTTTTGAATTGTGATGTACTTATAATTAATTGTGCTAATGTAATTCTTAGAAGACCTTGGAATTTTGAAAATGATGCTCAATTTGATGAAGCAAGAATGTATGGAATGTAGCTAAACCTAATAGAATCCATGAGTTGATTCCTATGATAACTAAACAAGTGATGTAGCAGAGCTCACCTAATGATATCTTAATCCTTATAAGGGAGAGGGAATACATTAACGAACATGATGAAAATAGTTTTGGTTTTGTTGTCGTATCAAATATTGCTTTTAACCATGATGATGTGCAAGAAGAACTTCCAATAGATGTGCAAGGTTTGAAGAGGCAATTTTCCAACATGTTCAAGGATGAATTGGATGGATTACTACCAATGGGATATGTACATAATCAAATTGATTTCATTCCTACTACTACCATTCCAAATGAGAGAGCATACCAGATGGCACCAAATTAGTGGAATGACTTGCAAAGGCAAGTAGAGGAGTTGCAAATGGCTTCATGAGGGGAGCCATTTTACCTTATGTAGTTCCAAAAAATTCTTATGCCAAAGGAGGAACAAAAAAGTGAAAAAGCAAATATGATGGCTAATGCATTGTCTAGAATGCATGTGGTAGATTTCAACATACATCATGGGAAAGGTGTAAATGATTTTGCTAATTTGTATGAAAATGATGATGAATCATTTAAAGAGGAGAGACCATTCAAATTAGAAACTTCTATGTGAAATATTGAAGTTTTAAGCTTTGATGAGATTGGAAAACCACATATTGAAGATCAATTTGAACTAAAGATGAATGCGAAAAGTCATGAAGAGCTAAGTGAGTCTAAGATTTACCTTAAAAATGGTAGTAATGTCTTTCTTATTGAAGCTAGTATGATGGATGCTAGTTTTTCACTTCATCTTGATAATGGTTTGTTTAGTTGTTGATGGGACGTGATATCACGTCTTCCCCTGCAATATTGCATACGCGATATTGAGGTGTGCCATCATATCTATAAATAAGAGGCGACTCTCCCTTGTTTCCTCATCCTAGGCTAGACAGTAGGGAAACTATACAGATTGATCACTCCAGAGATAGAATATTTTCCATGTGCCTGCAGTAGAAGTCCTAAAGTGAACAGATCTTTATTCGAGCAAACATTGTACCTGAACACAAGTTTGTGTACGGCAATAAAGACGAGCTTCTTGGATAAACCTTGCAGTGCATGGAATAGGCTAATTAGGATTTGATTTAATGTTATTTATTACTTGTTGTTTATTATCTGTTATTTACTACTTTCTCTCTCAACCGTTCTCTCCTAGTTAAGTGCCTCAGTACGACCACTTTGAGCACGTGCGTTACGTGTGGTGATCCCAACAATGACTAGCATTTGGTAGCCATGGTTGCATCGGTTCAGGGTGTGTACAGTAAGTGGGAACGGATGCTGAAGCTAGATAATTTAGACTTAGTTCATTAGTTAGAGTTAGTAATTAGTTTCTCAACCCTTCACCTTGTTAGCATAGGAGACAAAAACATAAAAAGCTATAAAAATCATATACCTCAGACTTACTTAACCATACACCATGACAACTACAAGTAAGTCTGGGAAGACAACGAATGATTAACCCTAAGTGTTCCATGGGCGTGTAGGCACTTAGTTTGCAGAGTTCGATTGGATCGCGTGTGCTACGCTCATATTCGTATGGTTGAGTGTAGGGATATCTCGCCACTCATCATTGGCACCATTGCCAGGGACTAAGTGTTTGTGCACTGAATAGAACATAGGATATCACTTACATCGTTGGGAGCCTAAACAAACCTTCGGGTTAATTAAAGAAAAATTTATATAATGGTAAATAGCACACTAATAAGACACTATGTTTTCTTCTTCTTCTTCTTCTCATAAGAGCAACTCACCACCTAGGGATAATACAAAGAATAGTTGGCAATCAAAAACACATAACCTAAATCAGCCAATTCCTGAACAATATAGGGTGGAATATACTCATCTCGATGAGTATATTCCTAATTTTACTTTTATCTTCCATCAAGATGAACAGATGCGCTGGAGAGATTTGCAAGGTAACATCATGTTACCTCCGGATCGATCAGTCCCCAACATGCTCCTCCGTGCTTTGGCATAGATCGGCATTACTCAACTCTATGCTAAATACGTTATAGGTGACTTTGATATAAGGGATTATCATTCCACAGAAGCACAACGTATGAGGGACTCAAGGTAGGAGAGCCAACATACACTGTTGAAGGGCAAGGAGGTCCCGCACGTCCTTAGTAAAATCAAAGATGGTGAACCACTCATAATGGGTTCTCTATCAAAAGATGTTCCCCCTCCTAATAATGAGGAGGAGGTGGGGTATCAGAACCTACGATCCATGATACACAACCCTGGTTTTGATCCATGTGAACACTAACTATTCACTGAGGGAACAACAACATATAATAAGGACGGGCACTTAGATCATCATCATGATCGGGGCCGAAGCCATAGGAGAGAAGGTAGGAAACATCGTCATGGCAATGGTTCTCCTTCTTCTTTCCCTTCTTCACATCATTCACCCTCTCCTTCCACCTCTGGGCACAGTCATAGAGAGCATAATGGTGAGGATAGAGGTAGGCACAATGAAAGACCTTGACGGGAAAGTCGAGAGAGAGGACAAGGGCATGAACAAAGGGAAAGTAGGGAACAACGAAGACATCATAGGAATCATGAAAGAGATGATCATGATGAGCCCCTATTGGCAACCCAAAGTATGCTTGATATAATGGAGGTAGTAAAAATTCCAACAAGGCATCAAAAGGACAGTCGGATCAAACACTTAGACATGAATAATATCCCACGCTTCGAGGGAGGATACAACGCTGATCCACAACATCATTTACAGGAATTCCACGATGCTTGTACCTTGCAGAACATAGAAAATGAGTGGCAAAAACTTAAGTTGTTTCCCAGGACACTCATTAAGGAAGCAGAGAGTTGGTACCAGTCCTTAGAACCGGAAACCATTAGGAGGTGGAGTACGATGTTAGAACTCTTCAACGATAAATATCAAACGTACTCTAGAGTGTCTAACTTGTGTAAGCAGATCCAAGGATGGAAGAAAGGTACTCATGAACCCTTGGATGCTACCATGGGCTACTACTACGCATTGTTACATCGTTGCCCAGGCCATGGTTACGCATAGTAGGATCAACTTTGCCACATCGTGGATGGGCTAAGGCATGAAACTAGAAGAACCCTTGGGACTTATGCCCAAGGGAAACTATCATAACTTAGAGCCCATGAAGTTCATCGCTTCTTGGAACAAGTAGCAAAAGAAGAAGATGAATTACGAAAAAGAGAGAGTGTAGAAGAATACAACCGTGATCCCTCCCTTCGGAAGAAGGGAGTGAAATTTTGCGATGAAGAGGATGAGTCACCACTCGAAGAGTTAGTGAACAGAAAAATCTTTCCGATTCAAAAACTAACAACAGAAGTATCAGCTAAGATGGATCAATTGTGGGATTCCTTAGACTCCAGACTTGAAACTGGCTTGAAAATTGTAGAGGAGTCTAAGGAGGAACGAAGTAGTGACAAAGGTAAGACAAAGTGGAGAAATTCAGGCCCTGCACATAACAAGGGTAAGGGGAAAATTACTATCTCCAATGAAGTTGTGGATTTAGACATAGACGATGATGGTGGATGTGAGATCTGCCATTATGATCATCCCAAGGGATGTTGTCCAATCATCTCACATCTATAGGATTCTGGGGGGTATGCACTTAACCCAAGACTCAACCAACGGCAAACACCCCGAAGTTTACCTTATCCCCAAGGTAACCCAAGGCAGTTCTACCAACCATTAACGTACTATCCAAATGGAACTCCACCACAACCCATCGGACAACATTAGTAGTGGAAATACCCACAGTCATGGGGGATGCCACCGTTGACACAATAGTACCCTTACCGGCAACCTGATCCTTATGGATATTATGTGCAGCAGCTGGTTTCTCCAAGTCACTTTATGAGTCACACAACTCCCCAATGTCACTACCAAGTTTAGGAGTACTTTAGGAGGACTCCTTCTCCTCTGGGAGGCACCCCACATACTTACCATCCTCTAACTCCATCTGCACCTCTTCCACCTATAGTTCCCATACAACCTGCTCCAATAATGCAAGGGGAACTCCCTACTCAACTGTAGCAAGTGGTTGAGTCTAGGTACACTCCTCCACCATCTAACAGTTCGGAGCACCCTTCGGTCCAACAATAGAGTTGTATGCATACAGTTTTGTTAACGCATACCGTAACCGACTAGATCAAGGTAGGCCACCTTCTTAGGAAACTGTTTGACCCTGGGAGCCCCTTAATCTATTTACAAGTCACCGAGAACAAACCACATACTCTTCTTGACTCAGGTTCTGCAGTCAACCTAATTTCATGAGAGATGTATCAAGCTTAGAACCTGCCCCAACTTAAGAAGAGAAACATTCAACTAGAGTTGGCAGACTAGTCCATCACCATTCCCTTGGGATCGGTGAAGTACATTGTTACCACTGTAGGTGGTTGGTCCTACCTAGCTAACTTCCTGGTGATAGAAGTTAACAACAACAATGGGGGCTTCCCAATTATAATGGGAAGGCCATGGCTAAGTACAGTAGATGCGTACCTAGGGATTCGTAATCTTTCCTTGTAGATATCTAAGATAAAAATTTATGGAAAGATTGAGAAGAAGAAAGTTCCATGCATCACATACAGTGACTTAGATGATGATGACATGGACGAATGTTCAGCATCTCTTCCATGTAATTGGTGTGTCCAAGAAATACAAATTCAAAGGTGCCTGTATGTAGCAACCACACAAGTAGTGGACACCCCGTGGTTGACAGCTACTAGAAAGAGCAAACCAATATGCACAGAACGAACTGAGGAAACAACTCATGTTAACAACGGAGGCATAGATACATTGGAGTATGAGCATCGCCAACTTCCACTCCTTAATCTGAGAACATCAGTGGGAAGAAGTTGGACACTTTTACGAAATTCAAATAGATGCTCATTATTTCAAATCTCTCCCTTACAATTCAGTCATGGGGGAGATGGCCACCTATGCTGATCATTGGAGGCCCTCAGTTCTTTTTAGTTTTTGTTTTACACGTTTTTTTGCATGTTTTTGTTTTACACGTTTTTGTCTTACACATTTTTGTTTTACAAATTTCTTTAACTTTTCTTGCTTTTGTTTTACAACTTTCTTTAACTTTTCTTGTTTTTGTTTTACAATATCGTTATACTTTTTCATTTTTTGTGTGCGTGTGTGATCCACCTTGTAAGTTTGTTACCCAATAAGTGTTCTTCATGATGGTATGAACTATTTTCCTATTGATTGCCAATGTTTGGTTTTTACCTTTAAGTTATGATGTTGATACTAAGGTATGTTCTTTTGATATGGTAGGCAATGAGTCCACTTCATTTATCCATCCACAAAGTCTATGGTCTGTCTCAGCTTGGAAATGTACATTCCCTTTCTAATAAGAACTTTAATGAACCAGTGACTGGGCACTTCTCAAACTAAGGAAGGAATCAAGGTTTGACAAGGGTGTGACTTCAAGGGAACTTGATGCTTTTGTGTTGGCAATTCTCTTGGGTGCTTGGATGTTTTCTTCTTGATTTTTCTTGCCGTTCCGATGTTACCCAATTATCGGAAGCCGAGACAATAAAAATAAGAAGTCTTTGCATGGTGTGGTTCTCACGCATAAAAAAACAAAACACAAAAAAAAAAGAAAAAAAAGTGAGAATTCAAAGCACACCCCTTAGAAAAAATAATTCCTTGGGCTACAAGAACTGGTTATGGAACTAAAAATGTTCCCTCTAACTAAGGCCCTTCTCGCTTCCCATTCTCTCCTCCTTGTTTCGTTGGAATGGTGGTGACTCTTGGGGGAAGCATTCTTGTTATTCAAGGGGATGGATTAACCAGATGCATTGATGTGAAGTCACTGGATGTGGTTGGTTTGTGGCCGAAGTTGGAATGAGATTTGCCAAGTCACATTAATCATGAAACACACAAGGGGTTGTACACCACCTTGTTCTTGGGATTCCATTCCATGCTCTTCTCTCCATCATTCTCTCCATTGTTTACCTTATTGTCGGTTGTATCATTAGTGTATATTTTGGTAGATACATTTTTTTCTTTTTGGTAAATTCTTGTGGCTAAGACTTTAACTCTTGTTCCACATGACATTCCCAGAGCCTACGGAATCTTTGAATGTGGGTTTTTCAGGGCATTAAGGGCATGAGCCTGCTTTGGGGAGGACCCACTGACATTCCTATTTGGGGCATTAGTTAAATTCTTTCCCCTAACATTTTTGCAATTATTTTTACTTTGTTCATTTCCATCTCGACATCCATTTCATCAATGCTATAGTTGTCTCTTTTTCCTCATCTTTCTTGTTCCTCTTTCTTTCTTTATTCTAATGCTACTAGAGGTTCGCGATTAGTCATGGGGGTACAGGGCCCGATTTTTTTGATTTTCTCCTAGCGCCAATTTTTTCAATTTTCTCCTAATCCCTACACCTTCAGTAGTCATCATTAATATATCTCCAGATTCGTATAAGCCATACCACAACTTAGCCAATAGACCTTTCACCGAAGCAAGGTATTAATTACATGATGATTCATTTACCCTTGCTAATAAAAGATTGTGTTGTGTGTGCAGATGGAAATCATGCAACAATGGAAGGGATTTGGAAGGAAAATTTGGAATGGAGCAGTGCTAGAAGTAGCTATGCAAGGAGAAAGACTGATGGTGCACTTCCAGATGAACAACGAAAGGTGCAATCTTGACGTTGGCAGCAACAACACTTCTTTCTCTCTTCTCTTTTCTCTCAGCTACCAAATGAGGCCTGATGTCAATGTAATAAGGTGTTCACCCTTGTTGTCCTGAACACTAGTTTTGTTGTGTCTTGTAATGATGATCTGTTCACATGTTATCCCATTAGTCTCATTTGAGTTAATAATCCCATACCTTCCTGATATTATTGGAAGGAACTCGAGGATGAGTTTTCATTTAGTCATGGGGGTATGATGGGACGCAATATTGCATGGTCTGTGATATCGCGTACGTGATATCGCGGTGCATTGTCATATCTATAAATAAGAGGCGGCTCTCCCTTGTTTCCTTATCCTAGGCTAGATAGTAGGGAAACTATACAGATTGATCACTCCAGAGATAGAATATTTTTCATGTGCCCGCAGTAGGAGTCCTAAAGTGAATGGATCTTTATTCGAGCAAACATTGTACCTGAACACAAGTTTGTGTACGACAATAAACACAAGCTTCTTGGATAAACCTTGTAGTGCATGGAATAGGATAATTAGGATTTTATTTAATGCTATTTATTACTTGTTATTTATTATCTTTTATTTACTACTTTCTCTCTCAACCCTTCTCTCCTAGTTAAGTGCCTCAGTACGATCACTTTGAGCATGTGTGTTATGCATGGTGATCCCAGCAATGACTAGCGTTTGGTAGCCACGGTTGCATCGGTTCAGGGTGTGTATGGTAAGTGGGAATGGATGCTGATGCTAGGTAATTTAGACTTAGTTCATTAGTTAGAGTTAGTAATTAGTTTCTCAACCCTTCACCTTGTTAGCATAGGAGACAAAAACATAAAAAGCTATAAAAATCATATACCTCAGACTTACTTAACCATACACCGTGATAACTACAAGTAAGTTTGGGAAGACAGAGAATGATTAACCCTAAGTGTTCCATGGGCGTGTAGGCACTTAGTCTATGGAGTTTGACTGGATCATGCGTGCTACGCTCGTATTCGTATGGTTGAGTGTAGGGGTATCTCGCCACTCATCAATTGTGATGATAAGAATCATGATTATTGTGGTAATTATGATGACGTTGTAGGTCCCGTTGTGAATAATAGAAGTAATGTAACTTTTGCTACCATTATTAGTAGAAGCAAGACTAATAATGGTAATGTGTCTGATTTTGCATTTGATAATGATGGCTATAGTAGTAGTCAATATGAGAAGATCATTATTGATGTTGATGTTGATTAATAGTGATGAATTTGAATATCTTGGCTATGAAATGGATGAGAAACATTAAGTCAATCTTCATTGTGGTGTTGATGGTGGAGGAAGGATTAGTGGGAGACTTCCAAATACCATGAAGAAGAAGAGCTTTAAGGGTGAAGCTCAACTAAGTATTGATTTTGTGCAAGAGATGAGGGATCTCCATGCACAAGTCAAGTCAAATCTTAAGAAGAAAGCTAAAGAGAGAGTTCTTAAGAGAAATGAGAGCAAGTAGAAGTTAAATTTTGGTATTGGTAACTTGGTTTGGATACACTTGAAGAAGAATAAATTGAAAGATATCAAATTCTCCAAGTTAAAAGCCAAGAAGATGAGTCCTTTCAAAATTAGGGCCAAAATTAATTATAATGCTTTTGAAATTGACTTATCCAATGATTTTGCCATATATTTTATCTCTAATGTTGTAGATCTTATGTACTACCATGGACTAGATGATTAAGAAACCATACAGGATAGGATCAATGAGTTGAAAGAGGCTTTTGATCGTTCCAAGCCTTCAACAGTGAGGAAGATAATTGTACTCAAAAGGATGAAAGTTTCCAGTACTAATGGAGTAAAGAGGCATGAGTGCTTGATCCATTCAAAGGATTAATCCCTAGATGATGCTATATGGGTCCATGAGACCAAACTTCTTGAGTGGGGGATTACTTCTACCCCAACTTCCTTATTTATATGAGTTTAATTTTTGAAGGGTGGGAGAGATGGTGTAGGAAAAGTTCTTCATATTCCCCTTTTTTCTCCTTATAGGTATTTTTTGTAAGTTTTGGAATTTGTGAAAATTTCTTGGCTAAGAGCTGAGACTTCGTAGGATATGTTTAGGAAATGTAGGCAACATTTGGAATTTTGTGGAGACATCTCTCCCAGATTGGAGATGTCTTAGGTAAGACATCTTCTAGACAACTCTTAGCTAGAGTGGAGACATCTCAATCTCTAGGGAGACATCTCCTACTAGACAAAGATTTCTCTCCTACAAGTTGTTTTTGACAGTGAGATGTCCCAAGGAAGCCTTGAGATTACCTATATGAACAATGAAGATTCCAAGTTGGCCATTCAAATTGAAAAATAGTAGAACAAGAGGAAAAAAATATGGGAAATAACAAGAGATTTTCAAGTTAAGTTTGAGAAATATTTTTAGGTTTCTTGTATTTTCTTTTACAATAAATATTAATGTTGTTTCTTCATGAGTCATGGAGAGTTGGCAAGAAATGTCATGAGAGTACATTGAGTGAGTGCATGATTGGGTTGTAGCTAAAGGTTAATTATCTATGTGTTTAGCCTATGTATTATTGTATTCTTACTTGTGAGATGAGATCTCATCCCTGAGTTGTGGAAGAGATTCTCTTTTAGTTATGTGTTGCATTGAGGATAATCATTATGATGTTGTAAAGCCTCTTGCTCTACAATATTGTTTGGATGTCTAAGTGTTTTTGATGTTTTGTGATTGGGAAACCACTATCATAATTTTGGTTTCATTAATTGAAGATATGTAATTTTCTTATTTTCTAGCATATTGATTTCTCTTTTTACAATATTTGGATTTAGTAGGTCTAAAGGTTAATTTTTATTGCAGTGAACCTACTCCAAGAGGGAGGACCTTAAGAAGCTAAGACAGATGTAGAAGCACAAGCATTCAAGTATTGTTCCCATTGGCATGATGCAAGACATGAAAAGACTGGGATAACTACATATTAAATTAAAGCACTAGTTTCACATGGATGTAATTTCCACATCATCCAAACAAGGAACCAACCAGCCCAAACTATTGGTAGCAATTTCCCCAACTAGATGGCAAAGGCCAAGAAGTTAATAGAGGCCAAAGATGCTTGCTTCAATGTAATATGAATGAGGATGAAGAAGATCATGAGGAAACCACATGCTAAGATGCCAACATCTAAGAAGCATGTTGTTTCCATGCATCCTTTCCAAAGAGTCAAAATAAGATTAGAGTACTAGTTGGAGTCCTTCCCTTCAAGATTACTCAAGAAGAAATGTGGCAAATTAATAGGTTTCTCATTCTTTAATGCTTTTAAGAAAAATAAGTATATCCTAGAAAGCTTGGAGATAGTACTTATTTGAATGAAAAATCTTTCAAACATATCTATCACTAAACTCCATGTGGATGGAAGGACACACTAATGAATGTTACTAGAAGCAGCCTTGAAAATATGTTGTGGGAAGAAGAAATTCAAACATCCAACATTATGATTACCAAAGGTGAACATATCCTTCTTTGTCTAAATTTGCAACAAATCATCAATGGTGGCCTAAGTAAGGAGAATGAAAATGTTATGGAAGAGGATAACATCATTCTACCAATTATAAAAGAAAACATTTAGTTCAAGATGTGTGTCACCCTTATGATGAAGCGCTATATAGTCGATGCGTCGACTACGCCACGTATACGGGGCCCCGTATACGTGGCCGCATTGATGAGGCCCCATCGACGCATCCTCCATGTGTCGACGTGGCCCCGTTTATGCAGAGCCTATTCCAACCTATAAATAAGAGGGCCTTCCACCTCATTTAGGTATCTTTTAGTTAGTTGTAGTGAAGCTCTTACAAATTTGTTCCTGTAGGAGTTAGATTATTTTCCCAAGTGCATGCCCACAGTGTGATGCTTGTAATTGTACGACACCTTTATTCGAGTGTGACATACTTGGACGTGCACATGATCAAAAATAAAGATCGAGATTACTTCATCATTGTAGCATTCACTTAGTTTTAATTGTTTAATTGTTATTGTTATTTATTGTTTTCTTAGTTAATATTTCTTTATCATTATTTAGTATTCCTGTTGTTAAATGTGGAATGAGTACGACTTAATGACGAGCATTTAAGTGTGACTACTTGGCAACCCAGTAGCGTACCGAGGATCTATGCTTGGTAATCCCAGTAGTAGTCGTGCACGAGGTCCAAGATGTGTACGGATGATTAAGGAACAGATGCTCATCGCACTTAGGTTAGCTTAGACTTCATTTCCTATTACTCATTAGTTTAATCAAGATTATCTTCCATTGTCTTTAGGAGTAGCACTAGTTTAGGATCACATCATATGCCTCACTCTAGACTAAACCATACATGACAAAGCAAATACTAGCCCAGGTGGGAAGATAGCGAACTGCGATCAATGTGTAACTATCTAGATACCACAACTAGCTTGTCCATGGAGTTCGACCGGATCATGCTTGAACGCTTGTATTCGTATGGTTGAGTGTAGGGGTACCTCATTGCTCATCATTGGCGCTGTTGGCGGGGATGGTGCTAGTTATTTAGATTATTTATATCATACAAGATCTATGTAACAAGTATTAATGATATATCCTTTAGAAAAAAATTATTAATTAATTAAATTAAATTCAATTAAGTCACACACGGTTCACAACCATGTCTCTCTCACAAGACTATGACAATGCAACAACTAGTAGGGTAACTCATTGGAGAACCAAAAAATTATATGATAATAAAGATGAAGTTTGGAGTACCCAATCTGATGTAGGGGTCTCTTATGAGCATCAATGCAAAGAACATCATCCCAACTTACTACATAACATAACTAGTGACGATGAACCCCTACTAGCCACTACAAGCTTAACAAAAATAAAAGAGGCTGTTTGAATAGCCCGTAGGCATCGTAAGGAAAGTTTTCTACCCGTGCTTAATTTAAACAACTTTTCCAAGTTTTCAGGAGGCTATGATTTAGATTCGCAACAACATTTACAAGCCTTCTACGATGCCTGTACATGAACAATATTGATAATGGATGGCAAAAACTTAAGCTCTTTCCTCTGACACTCGTTGGCCAAGCAAAAATATGGTATAGGTCGTTAAAACCAAAATCAATTTGACATTGGCCGACAATGGTAGAACTCTTCAATGAAAGATATCAAACCTATACGAGAGTGTTAGCCTTGAGGAGACAAATCCAAGAATGGAAACAAGTGCAACATGAATCCTTGGACATGACCTTGGAAAGATATTATGCACTATTAAACAACTACCGAGGCCATGGGTTCTCCAAGGAAAGGCTAATGTACAATATTATAGATGGACTCTGTAATGAAATAAGGGAGACCCTAGGGATGTACGCCCAAGGTCAACTATATGAGCTATGGACCCATCAACTCCAAGAGCTTATTAAGCAGATAGCAAAAGAAGAAGGAGAAATAGCCAAATCGGAGAATGTTGAAAGTTCTCAATAGGACCAAAATCTCAACTTAACAAGGGTCCATGATCATGAAGAGGAGAAATCAACTCACTTCAGGGAGGTGGAATCATCTTTGCCAATCCTATAATCACTAGAGGAAATTGAGGCAAAGATCAATAAGATGACAGACTGGGTACATGAAAGGTGTGGAGAATATGCCAACATTGTTAGAGGATGAGCTATGCCAAATCGAGAAATAGGACAGGACACCACGCGGCAATCAGAAAGAAGGGTTGAAGAGAATTAGGATAAGAACTCAACTACCAATAATATGTATCAATGTAATATTTGCTTGTACGATCACCCAAAAGGTTAATGTCCAATCTTGTCACATTTACATGACCATTGGGGAGGAATGTTACGTTTAGAGTTCGTACAAAAATACTGTGTCCAACCACAGTGGCAAAAACCTCAGTCGTGGGGGAGGCCACCACCAATTGGACCATACCCTTCATATGTCCCAGCACCAAATGCTATTTATGTTCAACACCTTGTTTCTCCAACAAGATCAACATCCTCTACCTCACCTCATCGTTATCAATCTCCCGAGTACTATCCACCCATGTCCTCTCCAACAAGATCACCACCTCATGTGCCTTACACTTCTCCTCAACCTCAATATTCTCATACTTCACCCCCTTCTACCTCACCGCCAGATATGCTAGAAGATTTTGCACCACAGTACCAACCCACAAACGTTACTTGTGCTTCTACTGTCAATAGTAGTGGTGGTCCTTCACAACATCGAAGATGTCCCTTCTTTAGATGTGGTCGTCGAAAGGGACACCACAGTTCAAAAACCACTGCATATGCCAACTTAGCACAAATCCAACACTGTGGTGCATCTTCTTCTTCGAACCCAATGCCTCATGTTACCTCATCAAGGCCACCACTCAATACTCCAACAACCATGGGGCCCAATGAATATTGCCACATGGGGAGACATGTTGATCCTTGCATACCATCTTATGGTCACAAGTACCATAGTGGGTCAACTCCTTATAAATTAACCACATCTTATAACTTGCCCCACTACGTCAACTCTAATCAAGTGTGTGAACTCCAATGGGGTAAGTATGACCAAGTCCTAATACTTCCAACATGCAAGGATCCCCACCTTCCATTTATTAATTTTAGCCATGCTCAACGATTTAGGTATGGGGGATATCCTCCATTCTAACAACACATAATTAATAAATTTTTTTCCATTTCTTTAATTTTTCAACTTTTTGTTTTCTAGTTTTTCACCTTTTAATTTATTGTTTTATCTTTTTAAATTTTTATCTTTTTATGAGTAATATCATCCATGAATAAAACACATGTGGCTCATTGGTTGAGGTGTTATTCTATGCTATCAAGTCTCAAGTGACTAATTATTTGAACAGTGAGCCCATCACATCCACCCAACCATTCTATTAATAAGAGGTTCTTATCTAGGTACGATGATATTCATGAAATCATTAAAAATTAAAGTAATTTTGTGTTCATTGTGCCCAGGGTGAAAAATGATGGACTAAGAAAGAATGACTAGGGTGTGACATCAAGGGGAGTTATGAATTCTTTTTGGTGACATCTGTAGGTTCTATGATGTAGCTTGGTTGTACTAAGATCCTTGTAGATCTAACAAACAATGGGAGTAAGAGTATTAAAGACACCCAATAAAGACGAGCACTTCATCAAAAAAGAAAAAAGCAAAGAAAGTGTGCCAAAGCGGCCAAAAAAAATTATGCTACAAAGAAATTCCAAGTCACTCCTCCCTTGCACAAAACACCAAGTGATCGTACGCCTTGCTGTCATGGTGCTCTTATGGTTTTCCATCATTAGATGAAAAAATGCGATGTCAGTGATTGGAGGAATGGACTTGGTCTTGATTTTGGAGCGACGGGCTAATGACACATTAATTATGCACTACACTCAAGGTTCATTATGCCCTAAGTTAGTTACCTCACGTCCCAATCTCTGAAATCCCTTCTCTAATTCATTCCATCTCACTGTTCATGAATTTGTGACTCGTGTCTTGTATAGCTTTGAATTCATACCTCATCATGGTGGTATCAACATGTGTGTGTTTTTTTGCATCAGTATAGATTACATTTAACCCTTCTAGTGCCTACGGACATCTTAAGGTGTGGTTACGCAAGGGCATATAGGTTGAAACTTGCTTTGGGGAGGATCCACTTATGTGACTTTTGTAATTTGTACTTGTTGCACACCACCACATCATCTTATACCCTCCAAGTATTTCATTGCCAAAACTATTCTTTCCTTTGTTATCATTTTATCAAACGTTCCTCAAAACTAGGCCCGACATAAACTTTTAGAGCAACTTCCTTGTAAAATTCCTAACTCTAAAATCACACTAAGTAAAGAATGCAACATTTATTAAAGGTAATGAGTAAGGTATGATTTAGGTATGAAATCATTGAACGTTTTTTCAATAACCTTACTAAAAATTAATCTTTGTGTGATTATAGATGATCCATAAAAGAAGACAACAACGAGGACCTTCTCAAGGTGCAACTGAATGACCTGGGGGAGGTCGGGCCAAGGACCTCATGCAGAACATGCAAAGCAAAAGGCAATCATTCAGCATCCATCATGAAACCCCTATTACTGCATAATCTATCTAAGCAAAGGGAGGAGAGGTCAGGGCCCAAGCCTATGAAGAGGAATGACAACTATTTGTGGCATGGCATGCCAAGGCCAATTAAGTTTTCCCGTAGCTGCCGTGTCCATGAAATGTGCCAACTTCATCAAACATTGGAACATCAGCATGGACGGCTCATAATACTCAAATAGAAGAGGAGAAATGTTAGGTGCTTCTTCAATGGTATCAATCTCAGAAGCCTAATGCATAGGACAAAGGAAAGACACCCATGGAGGACCCACGACTACCGGGAACCCCATGAGTTCCACAAGTTTTATCTTTTGTGTCTATGTCCAAACTTTGTTTAATTCTCCACTGTTGCATGAATAAATCTCTAGTCAGTGAATAATGCCATACCTATCCACTATGTATTCAATTGAGCTTGTTCCTCACTTTCTTTGACTTGAGGATGAGTTTTTACTCAGTCGTGGGGGTATGATGAAGCACTATATAGTCGATGCGTCGACTAGTGTCGCGTCGATGCGGCCCTGTCGACGTGTCCTCCATGCGTCGACGTGGCCCCATTTACGCGAAGCCTATTCCAACCTCTAAATAAGAGGGCCTTCCACCTCATTTAGGTATCTTTTAGTTAGTTGTAGCGAAGCTCTTGTAGTTTGTTCCCACAAGAGTTAGATTATTTTCCCAAGTGCATGCCCGCAATGTGATGCTTGTAATTGTACGACATCTTTATTTAAGTGTGACATACTTGGGCACACACATGACTAGAAATAAAGATCGAGATTACTTCATCATTGCAACATTCACTTAGTTTTAATTGTTATTGATATTTATTATTTTCTTAGTTAATATTTTTTTATCATTATTTACTATTCCTGTTGTTAAATGCGAAATGAGTACAACTTAATGACGAGCATTTAAGTGTGACTACTTGGCAACCCAGTAGCGTACCTAGGATTTGCGCTTGGTAATCCTAGTAGTAGTCATGCACGAGGTCCAAGATGTGTACGAATGATTAAGGAATAGATGCTTATCGCACTTAGGTTAGCTTAGACTTCATTTCCTATTACTCATTAGTTTAATCAAGATTATCTTCCATTGTCTCTAGGAGTAGCACTAGTTTAGGATCACATCATATGCCTCACTCTGGACTAAACCATACGTGACAAAGAAAATACTAGTCTAGGTGGGAAGATAGCGAACTGCGATCAATGTGTAACTATCTAGATACCACAACTAGCCTGTCCACAGAGTTCAACCAGATCATGCATGAACGCTCGTATTCGTATGGTTGAGTGTAGGGGTACCTCGCCACTCATCACCTACAAATGATGAAGAAGCAATTTCTAATTAAGACAACAAACCTAATCCTAGAGAAGTAGGCCAGCCTAGTTGTGGGCCATTAATTTAGAATCAATAATGGGTATCTTCCTTGTAGTGTTCTATCTTCAAGTTTTAGTAGCCAAATATAATAAACTTCCAAGGGAAGTGGGCTAGAACTTAATATTTCAATAATGCTTTCAGATATTCCAAGTGCCAAGAAGAATAATCATAGCAAGTTGAATTGTACATGGTACAAGTAAGGAGGTGGTTTTGATTTGTAAGATCTTAAGAATTTTATACACACTTTTGGTATAGTAAGAGTCATGCATGATGTGATTCATGTCTTTGTGTAGGATGTGACATGTGTAGTAATGTGGTGAAATATTAATTTTATCTTTAATAATGAAATCAATTGAAGGAAATAGGAGGTAAATGATTTTCCACATGAAGAACTTAATTTTCTTTAGCAAAATGTCTTGCCAAATTTAAGGAAAGAGAGGATTTGAGGGAAATAAATGTATGACAATTGTAGCAACCACAAGTGGAGAAGGTAATTAATACTTCTCAAGTATGTAATAATATGACTAATCATCTTAATAAGTAGTAGTACTTCCTAAATATTGTTTAGTAATTATATTAATGTCCTATAATAATCCTCCATAATTTTTTCCTAAGATGAGTAAGGATTTTCAAGATATTTATCAATGACTTTCACCCTTGAAATAAGGGCAATATATTCCAAGGATATCTCTAGTCATATTCCTTTGTCATCACACCTAACCATATGATCTAAAAGTATCATAGTAGACCACATTGTAAATATTGGATAGGACTATGTGGTATCTAAATAATTAAATGTGAGATTGTAGGTTTCTATCTTCTTAATTGTACTCATAATATCCCTTAGTACATATAGTTAAATATACTTAAGGCATATGATAATGATGGTGGAACTTTGAACTAAAATAATTAATAAAAATAAATTAACTATTTAATCTAATTAATAATAAAATTAAATTCTAGAGTATCCTATGGCAATGAGTATCTATGACTAGCTAATGATTCATCTAATGACATTTTATAAGTTGATTGTAAGTCTTAGACTTGGGAATTTTCTCACACCTTATGTTTATGGTTTTCACATGCATAGTTAAGCTTTCCACCTTCTAGGTTTTCATCCTAGCCTTTCTTATTGTACTACTAGGTTTTTTGCATGTCTCGAGCTTTGTAGGATGATTTTGGCTTCATTTAGACACCTGATGAACCTTCCAACATGTTTCTTGGCATTCTAGCATTCATCTCGAGCTAGGAAGGGGATGCGCTAACTACCCTATATCAGTGTAGCCTTAACATTAGTGTAGGGGCATTGATGTGTCCTCCTAGTAAGCTTGGTTTGATCCATTTTCTTTTGATATGCTTCTAGATTACCTAGGCCATGTTGATAGACCTCTGTGAATGCCTAGGTACTAGCAAACATTTGCCATTATGATGCTAAAACTTTAAATACTTGGGATAAGCTTTCACACAAATTAATTTCATTTATAGCATTTCCATTTAACTTTTGGTGTTCAATTTTATGTGTAAAGATCTATTTCTCCCTTGGATAAGTTTATTTCCTTCATTGTCTTACGTGTGTTTTGAGTTGTCACTTTTACAATTGTGGCTAGACTTTATCAGAGTACTATGTTGCTTACGTAGCCTGAAACCATTTGGTTGATGTGAAGTTCAGTTTTCCATGGTGAATAAAGCTCATGATTTTTTCCTTATTCTACTATTGATGTGTTAAACATTAAAACACTAAAAATATTTATTTAATTTTCATTTGATTAAGCTATGATGATGCATTTCTTATTCAAGGAGATCACAACTATATGACATGGTGTTGGGCCATCAAGGTTGTAACTAAGAGTCATTTTACTACATTCCATGTGTGGTGTTATGCCTACCCCAAATAGGGATTGCAACACGAGAATTACACCTATCCCCAAGAGGGATTGTGATGCATGTGTATATATGTTTATTATAAATATGAAATCTATAAAAATTACAAAACATAAAATTATAAATATTTTCTCTATCTTCCATTGTGCCAACATAAGTTTTCATTTACATCATATGTATTTTAATCTATTCTATATTTATGGAATACAATGATATACATGAGTATTCTTGACAATCCACTTGACATCATCTTCAAAGCTTATGACCAAATTACACTACATTTTATATGATAAATTCCATTGGTTTAAAATTGATAGGACCCCTATCATTGGTGTCATTGTTGGGCAAACATTGTGAATTACCTTGAAATATTTGTACATATTTTATTTTAATATTTATTCAAATGAAATGCATTTCTTTAGTGCTATGTGTACATTTTAAACATGAAAAAGATGGTAAATAATGCTAAGAGTCCACCAAAGACCTTTGGAAATGTACCAAAATAAAGGAGAGCTTCTATCACATTTATCCATTTGGAGAATGTAATCCTTACATTGGTTGTTTTGGCTTATCATCAAGATAAGTAAGGAAGATGAAGAAACGCTCATGGATGATTCTCTAGGGGTCAATTTTGGTTGCTTCAGATGAACTTAGAGAGGTCTTAATCAACATGGGACTAGAGGATAATTATGCATCCTATGTAGCTCATGAGCTAGTGTATGATAAATGTGAACTTGTACATGTAATAACTCTAAGATAAAATGATAGAGGAGGAGGCAAATCACAACTTTTCAGCTGATCACTCAAATGAAGATCAGGAGGATACAGAAGATTAGAAAGGCAAAGGGTTACTCTATCATGAAGGTTCATGGTTAGGTATAGTAAATCAAAGTGCAACCAAAATTCAAAATAATGGTCTTCTTCCTAAGTTACAAGACTTCCATTTATCTAGATCTTTCAATGATGATGATGCTTATTTGTTTTACTAGGGTGATTATCATGAATTCACTGAAGCTATGCACATTCTAAGAAAGCATCTTCATGATAGCAAGATCAAGAAAATTAACATGGTCAATGTATCAACATATAGAGGGTATACTAATGATGATCCTTAACTTCACATGCAAGATTTTGACAATGCTTGCTACTTGCAATGGATCATGAATGATTTAAATAAGTTGTGGTTATTTTATCACACCTTTATCAATCACTCAGATACCAAGTACAAATCCTTGCCCTTAAAATAAATTAAAAGATGGATAGATATAATCAAGATCTTCTACTCAAAATTTCAAACCTATGCTTGAATTTAAAAAATCTAGAAGGAGATGGCTGAATAAAGGCAACGAGCTTGTAAACCTATCAATATCACAATGAAGAAATATATGAAAATTACTTGGTACTATTCAAACCATGGATTTAGTCAAAGGAAGTACTTAATGCACATGGTAGAATGCCTAAGATAATAAATCAGAGAGCACATGGACATGTATGTAATGGTGTAGGTTCACAAAAATTCTATGACTTAAATCAAAGTGCTCTTGGACATCAGCATGAAGGAGAAGTGGCAAAAGTGATAGCCCACTAAGGAGTAAAATCATAATCCAATGCATAAAAGAAAAGCTAAAAACATTGAAGATACTATTGAACCTCCCACTATAGTCGGTGTCTTGGTGCAATATTAAACCAATACAAATAAGGCCTTGATAGACTTGTTTCATAGATTGAGCTGGGTTTAGAATGTGATGGATGAAAAAATGATCACTACCCTTAAGAACATTAAAGGTAAGATGGTTAAAGTAAGAACCAAAGTAATTTCATAGCATGAATGCCAAAAGAGGTATGAAGGTAAGGGTAAAGGCAAACTATCTTATTCTAAGAGCATTTATAAAGATCCAAATGAGGCTTCCTAATCTTTTAATGAAAAGGATCTTTGTGAATAATGCACAAACCTTCATGATTCATAGTATTTCCTAGTGATGGCTTAAATGATTGATGAGATGGGATGATCTAGGATGACTTTGAATCCCAAATTCACTAAATAGAAAATGATGAAAACTCTAAATCCTAGCTATTCATACTATTCTGAAGTTGCACATCCATAACCCATGCAATAGTACCAATAGTGGCAAAAGCTCTAAATCCTTGAGGTGCTACTCCATGGAATCTTTCTACTTTTATGCAAAAATAGATGATGTTTCTTACTAACCTCTACTTTTAAGTTGCACATGTAGGTGCTTATTGACCCCCATCAATGACACCTTAGTAGTACTTACCTACTCCAAGTAATCTTACTAACTAATCTCCCCAACAGCAGTAGCAACTTCTACTTCCTAGTCCCATTTAAGGTGGAATACCTAGTAAAATGTATCCAAGAAAAATCAAATTATGTAATATTGGCTATTGTGCTAATCTTGCTTCAATGTGTACTCCTATATGATATTATCAATCTCTTGTTGATTTGGTTACAAGAGGAAGTTTGAGGCCTTGTAATAAAAAATTCTATTGTAAGCACATGTATGACAATAGCAAAACTTGGTTCAGTTTAGCCTCTTCATTTAGTGGAGATGATAATCATGTATGCTAGAAAAAAGCCCACATCTAGGAGGTCTTGGTAAATTTTCCTAATTATAAGTAAAGTATAACATCTACTTCAAGGACAACTTCCACAACCATGTCTAGTAGAGGTAACAAGATGATACTTAATGATGACAATATTGTCATCCTTTCCATGTTTACAGTGTCTACACAGGCAATCAAAGAAGGTATTTTCTTGAAAAATAATTAGATCATAGTAGTCTGATTGTGGAAATTTGAATTAGTAAGAAAAGTCATTGCCCAACTTTCTATGACTTTGGTTTGGGAGTCATTATCATATCATTATAGTTGTACCTTGATTAAGGGCTTTCTCCTCTCAAGAATACCAATATTTTATTAGATTTAGTAGACCAATCCTATGCATACCCTATGGAATAGGTATGTGATCTAATGACAACTATTGTAGGCTAGTCATATCCTACAATTTTCCTACTGATTAAGTTAGAAAGCAAGATGGGAGATAACTTTTCTATTATCAAGGTGAGGACATGGTTGAGTACCGTCAAATGCTAAGTTAGTCTTCTAAAATCTTCACCTAAAAATCAACATGACAGATGAGACCAAAAAGATGATTTATAAGAAAATACCTTGTAGTCTTTCCTAGTACTATAGCACCATATGCATGCCAAATGGAGCATTTGATGGGTAATGCCTAGTATGCCATAATGAACATCTTTCACCTTTGAGCATACATAATACTCAATTTAACACTTATAGGTCTACTAAGTAATAGACATGGATCAATATTGGTGAAGGAATCCTCCATGCCATCTTAAAAATTTTATTTTTTTTGTTATTTTTGTTCATACATTTAATAAAGTTGGTGTACTTAGCTAGAATTTTTGTATTTTTCTAACCTTAATGGATGATTTTCTATGATATTTTCTTTTCTTTTAGAGTATTTTTATATGTGCGTGTGGGAAAACCAATTATTATGCTTTATGAATGTTTACCCAATAAGCCAATGATGGATGGGTAAGTTATAGATGCGATGAAGATGAATGAGTATCAAATAGGTTCAAAGTGAAGCATTGATCGATAGAATGTCCACAACAAAAATTCATCCACCCATTTTTATTCTATTCATTACCTGTGAACTTGGCTCAAAATCAACAAGGAGCTAGAACTCACATTACAAGCTATTGAAGTTAATGATACTAGAACTATCGGTAGTTGATGGATCCACACCTTAGGGTGTGAGTTCCAAAATCATGGAAGAGTGCTTGGTCACTAGTAAGAAATGAGTATGTCATAGAGGGTTATTATGACCATTAGATGGATCTAGTTAGTGTGATTGGACAAACTTGCACATGTTTCCATTCTTAGCCATTGTCAGAAGATGTTCATGATCTCATGAAATTGTGTATGTCATGCAATAAGGGGTGAATTCTTGTGTTCATGTAAGTTGAAGACTTCATATGATGATTTGCTAATCCAAATTATATCCATGGCCCCCATGCCCCATCAAAACTATTGTTCCTATGAAATGAAAAATGATGAAAAAGAAAAAGAAAAGGAAAATATTTTTAAAAAGAAAAAATGAAAAAGAAGAGAAAAAAAGAAGAAAAGAAAATATTAGTAAAATAACAATGATGAGAAGAAGAGGTGATGGAAAGAAAAATTGTAACTCTAAGTTTATTGTAACATACAAATAAATATTTTTACAATCCTAGACGTATTCTATAATTTCTCACATCAAAACCAAATTCAATGGTTTCAAAAATGCCTATGTAAGTATTTATCATATGTAATCCATTTTCTTGATCACTAGACTTCTGAATATGTCATAAGTCTAAGAAAATCTCTTGCTCATCCATACCCATGGACATCAATACCTAAAGTCTCTCTCTTACTGAATTTTGGTAATGTGAATTATTGCTTCCACCTAGATACTAAATTCTTTTACTTCAAAGGTTAACATCATAATCCTTAACATAAGCTTTTATCATATTTAAACCCCATATTTTTCCTTTATTTGGTTATGGTATTATAATCCTTACTAGAATGTGAAATTGGTTAGTGCAACCAAAGGGATCAATAAATGATTCTCATTAAAGAAAAATTCATGAAATATACTATGCATACATGCATGAATGGAGGAAAAAATAATTGGAATCTTAACTTCTTGATATTCTATGGCATGTTACCTTGGTTTGGTTTCATTAATGATTAGACCACAAAGAAATTAAGGCTAGATGGAAATGGAAATAGTAGGTATGATCTTGCACTTGAAAAGAAGACTTGGAGGTCAATTCCTATTGTATGGAAGAGTAGTAGTAAAAGGATATGATAATGAATCTCTCATGGTATGTAAGATATGCTCACATGCTTCATGAGCTAATTGTATGATTCGTTGGAGATCTAGTGATATTGCACTCTCACTCTTTTTATCTCTCTCTTATCCATTGTACATTCTTCATCTATCCCATTCCATTCTTATTCATTATTATACATGGTAGGATATTGATCAGGAAAAGTGGAATATGAAATTTGATCATCCAAGGGGACTACTTTTTTTTAATGATAAGGCTTCATTGATTGTTGGGAATTCATGTGTCTCATCAATGGATTTTACAAGGCTAAGAAAGACAGGTGCTTGAAATGGAAAGAATCCACTTGTAAATCCTTGGTGGATTGGCATTAGTAGCAAGTAAGATAAAGCTTATATTCTAGTGATGATGATGGTTACATTGCATAAGGCACTTGATTGATCTTCCACTTATGTGAGTATGAATTCTCCATGCTTTAAGGTATGATCTTGACAAACCCTTCCCATTTATCTTACTTGTGCCTATATTTCATTATTCTTAGTACTCTAATCATTCTTACATTTTTAAATCTCTTTTTCCTAGTCTTAAGTTCATGGAAATGTACAAATTTATTAATCAACTTAATTCCCATGATTTTGAATGTCACTAAATGTAACTTTGGAATTTTCTTATTTTCTAGCAATTTTGATGCCTTGTTAGGTTGATTCTTGGTGATTTGGACATGCCTTTAATCTTGTGGATGGCTCCCAAGGTGAAGGAAGGTAAGTTGAGGGTGTGGATGATGAAGTTTTGGATTTTCCTTGGTTTTGGAAGGTGTGTTAATGCATCTCTTATGTTAGCACAAGGGAATTAGCACCCCTACACTAGTGCACCCATCCCCTCTACATCAACAATCTAGTATAAATGGGGGAAGGCGTTCTCGATAGGCCATTGCACACTTTACTTTCTTTCTATTTTGCTTTTCTTTACTCTTCTTAGCCATAACCAAGATAAAATCTACCAAAATTTTACAACTAAAGTTGGATTAGTGATATTTTTACACGAATTCTTCTTAGTTCTTTGTATCCTCTTCATGGTTCAAGCTTGATGTCTTGAAACTTAGTTATGAGGAAGAAACATCAATTTGGATATGTATATAATGCATTTGATAGTTGATGAGTGGTGAGGTACCCCTACACTCAACCATACAAATACGAGTGTTACATGTGTAATCTAGTTGAACTTTGCAGACTAAGTGCCTACATGCCTCATGAAACACTTAAGGGTAATCGTTAGTTGTCTTCCTAGACTTACTTGTATTTGTCACGGTTGTATGGTTAAGTAAGTCTGAGGTATATGATTTTTATATCTTTTCTGTTTTATCTCCTATGCTAATGAGGTAAAGGGTGAAGAAACTAATTAACTAAATTTAACTAACTAACTAAGCCTTAATTAATCTAGCATCAACATCCATTTCCACTTACTGTTCACACCTTGAACCAATGCAACCTTGGTTACCAAACACTATTTGTTACTGGGATCACCAAGCGTAATGCACATGCTCAAAGTGGTCGTACTGAATGCACTTAACTATGGGAGAAGGATTGAGAGAGATTTAATTAACTAATAAAGCATTTAAATGATAAACAATAAATAACAATAAGTAAAGTCCTATCTAGCTTAGTCCATGCACTGCAAAGTTTATCTAAGAAGTTCGTCTTTATTTCCGTACACAAACTTTTGTTCAGGTACAATATTTGCTCGAATAAAGATCCGTTCACTTTGGACTCCTACTGCAGGCACATGGAAATTATTCTATCTCTAGAGAGGTAAAACTACTAGAGTTTCACTACGGTCTAGGCCTAGAATGAAAAACAAGGGAGAGCCGCCTCTTATTTATAGACTTGGGGGCGCATCGCGATATCGCATCCCATCATACCCCCATGACTAAATAAAAAATTGTCCTCAAGTTCCTTACCAAATATTGGGACAGTATGGGATTATTAACTTAAATGGAACTAATGGGATGACATGTGAAAGGATCATCATTACAGAACAAGACAAAACTGGTGTTCATGACAACAAGAGTGAACACCTTATACATTTGACATCAGGCCTTATTTGGTAGCTGAGAGAGAAGAGAGAAGAGAGAAGAAGTCTGCCGCTACCAACGCCAAGATTGTGCCTTTCATTATCTATCCATAAGCATGCCATTGATCTTCCTCCTTGCATAGCTGCTTCACCACCGCTCCATTCCAAGTGTTCCCTCTAGATCTAATCCATTGTTGCATGATTGTCATCTGCACATACAACACAGTCTTATATTAGCAAGGGTAAATGAATCATAATGCAATTGATACCTTGCTTTGGTGTGAGGTCCATTGGTTGAGTTGTGATATGGCTTATACGGATCTAGAGATATAATAGTGGTGACTACCGAAGGTGTAGGGGTTACGAGAAAATCGAAAAAATTGGGTCAGGACCCCCATGACTAAGAGCAAACCCCTGGTAGTGATAGAAAGGAAAAAGAAAAAGAACAAGGAATGATGGGGAAAAAGAGAAAACTATAATGTCGATGAAATGGATGTCAAGATGGAAATGAACAAAAGAGAATGGATTGCAAAAATGTTAGTAGAAAGAATTTAACTAGTGCACCAAATAGGAATGTTAGTGGGTCCTCCCCAAAGCAGGCTCATGCCCTTAATGCCTTGACAAACCCACATTTGAAGAGTCCGTAGGCTCTGGGAATGTCATGTGGAACAAGAGTTAAAGTCTTAAGCACAAGAATTTAGGAAAAATAAAATAATGCATCAACCAAGATATACACTAATGATACAACCGACAATGAGGTGAACAATGGAGGAAGAATGATGGAAAGAAGAGAATGGAATGCAATCTTAAGAACAAGGTGGTGTACAGCCCCTTGTGAAGTTCATGATTAATGTGACTTAGTAGATCCCATTCCAAGTCCGGCCTCAAAAAAACCACATCCAGTGACTTTGCATTAATACATTTGGCCAATCCATCCTCTTGAAGTGACAAGAATGCCTTCACCTAAGAGCCACCACCATTCTGACGAAACAAGGAGGAGAGAACGGGAAGCAAGAAGGGCCTTAGTTAGAGGGAACCTTTTATTTGAGTTCCATAACCAGTTCTTATAACTCAAATGATTATTTCTTCTAAGGGGTGTGTTTTGAATTCTGACTTTTTCTCTTTTTTTTTTGTGTTTTATGTGTTTATGTGTGAGAACCACACCATGTAAAGACTTTGTTATTTTTATTAACTCAGCTTCCCAATAATTGAGTAATGTCGAAACAGTAAGAAAACTCAAGAAGAAAAACATCCAAGGACCCAAGAGAATGGCCAACACAAATACATCAATTTCCCTTGAAGTCACACCCTTTTCAATCCTTGAGTCCTTCCTTAGTTTGAGAAATTCCCAGTCACCGATTCATTATAGTTCTTATTGAGAAAGGGACTATACATTTCCAAGCCAAGAGGGACCATAGAAACTTGTGGATGAATGGATAAAGTGGACTCATTGCGTGTCATATCAAAAGAACCATACCTTAGTATCAACATCATAACTTAAAGGTAAAAACCAAACATTAGCAATCAATAGAAAAATAGTTCATACCATCATTAAGAACACTTATTGGGTGAGAAAATTACAAGATGGATAACACACACACACACACACACAAGAAATGGAAAAGTATGAACGATGTTGTAAAAAAAACAAGAAAAGTTAAAGAAATTTGTAAAAAAAAAATTTGTAAGACAAAAACATGTAAAACAAAAATGGGTAAAACAAAAAATTAAAAGAACTAAGGGCCCCAAATGATTAACATAGGTGGCTGTCTCCCCCGTGACTGAATGGAAAGGGAGAGATCTGAAATAATGAGCGCCTATTTGAATTTCTTAAAAGTGTCCAACTTCTCCAAATTGATGTTTTCAGGTTAAGGGGTGGAAGTTGGCGATGCTCATACTCCAATGTATCTATGCCTTCGTTGTTGGCATGAGTTATTTTCCCAATTTGTTCCATGCATGTTGGTGGGTTGCTCTTTCGATTAGCTGTCAACCACGAGGTGCCACTTGTTGCATGGTTGCTACATACAGACACCTTTGTATCTGAGTTTCTACGGCACACTAGTTACATGCAGGAGATGCTGAGCATTCCTCCATGCCATCACCCTCTGAGTCATTGTATGTGATGCATGGAACTTTCTTCTTCTTGATCCTTCCATAGATATTTACCTTAGATATCTCCAAGGAAAGATTGCAGATTCCCAGGCATGCATCTATTGTACTTAGCCATGCCCTTCCCATTATAATTGGAAAGTCCCCTTTGTTGTTGTTGACTTCTATCACTAGGAAATCAGCTGGGTATGACCAACCACACACAGTGGTAATGATGTCCTCCACCGATCCCAAGGGAATGGTGATGGACTGTGAAACACCACAAAAATCTTTAAGTGTTGTGCCAGCGTATACGCCCAACTTTAAACCGTGGTGTGCCAGCGTTCACATCCTGCGTTCACGCCCAACGTTCACGCCCAATGTGCACGCCCAGCGCCTACGCCCAGCTCTTCAGCGTTCACGCCCAGCGTCTACGCCCAGCGTTCACGGCCAGCTCTTCAGCGTACACGCCCCGGTACGGCAGAGGCACACGCTCGACGACAGGATTTCCAATGGCAACATGAAGATTACACCGAAGAGCAAGGATTGAAGCAAGTGGACATCCTTTGGCGTATACGCCCAAACATCCACCAGCGTATACGCCCGCGTATTCGCCAGTATCTGTCCATCTACGCCCAGCGTATACGCCAGCCTGTTGTATAATGTATACGCCCGGCGTATATCATGTTTCTAAATTGTAACGCCCGGTCTATACGCCACGTGTCTCCCCGTCCGCTTTTCCCGGTAACCCTACCCCTATAAATAGCCCAGTTTTCCACATTTACCAGGCCCGCGGAAATTTACCAGAGCCGACCAAGAGCAATTACGCCGCTGAAACCCTCTACTCTTACGCTTATGCTGGAAGCCCTGCATGCTGCACGCTGAGCACAGTCCGCGCTTCGCCTATCGTGTCAACCAACTGCATCCCTCTGTCCACCGGGGTTTTACGTCCGCCTTGTGTCCCTACACAACTGCGTTAGACCGGTGCACAACATTTTAACTCTATAATCCATTGTTTACGCTTGTTGCAAATCCTTTTACAGTTTTATGTTAATTTGGCACGCGCTTCGTTTACGGCCGTTTGCGTTCGCGCTCCGCGCTCTGTTTGCGTTCGTGGATGCCTGCTGTTTACGCTTGGTTCAAGTTTTACAGTTTTACGTCAATTTGGCCCACGCTCCGTTTACGCCTGCTTGCATTTACGCTCCGGCAGCGTCCGTGTACGCCCACTGTTTACGCTGTTTGCACTTATTTACGCCCTTTGTATCCGATTACGCTGTTCATGCCTTATACGCTTACGCCGAGTCTGGTTCTGTTTACGCTGTTCACGCCAAACGTTGTTTACGCCCCTCTACGCTTACGCCGTCTGCACCTGTTTCGCCCTTTACGCCCTGGTCTACATATAACCCAGCGTATAACACCTCGGTGGCGCTCGGGGAAGTCCTTGTTTGATCCGCGTGCGGACCATTCAAGGCACTCTGCCTTCGTCCACTCCAGCTCGCCCTCAAACGGAGGCAGGGTCAACTGTGCTTGCCCGTTGATCTTTCAGTGCCCGCAACGTTCCAGCCTTGCACCGACGATTTCGGTCGGCACAGACTGGTTAGCCAGTTCTAGTTGAATATTACTCTTCTTGAGTTGGGGCAAGTTCCAGGCTTGATACATTTCTCATGAAATTAAGTTGACTCCGGAACCTGAGTTAAGGAGAGCCTTATGTAGTTTGTTCTTGATGACTTGGAGGCAGATTAAGGGACTTCCAGAGTCAGATAATTTCCTAGGAAGGTGGCCTACCTTGATCTAGTTGGTAACGGTATGTGTTAACATAACTGTATGTGTTGAACTTTGGTATTGGTTTGAAAGGAGCTCTGAAGCATTATTTGTTGGAGGAGCATGTACAGACTCAACCGCTTATGGTTGTGAGAGCTTGTTTGGGCTTTTGGTTCTGCAGAAGGGTCTTCTCTTCATACAGTTGTCAGAACTAGTAGCGGGTTGAATTTTTACAGCTCTCGTAGCATTACGTTGCTACGGTTGAGTGGGGAGTTCCCCTTGCATTGTTGGAGTGGGTGGTATTGGAACTATCAGCGTAAGAGTGGCGGATGGATTTGGAGGATGGTATGGATGTGGAGAATCTCATGGAGGAGAAGGAGTCCTAAAATACTCCTGAACTTGGTAGTGATGTTGTGGGGTTGCGTGACCCAGAGAGTCACTTGGAGAAACCAGCTGCTGCATGTAGTAGTCATACGGGTCTAGTTGTCAGTAAGGGTATTGTTATCTCGGCGGTGGCATCCCCCATGACTGTGGGTGTTGCCATTGCTGATGTTGCCCGATAGGTTGTGGCGAAGTTCCACTTGGATAATATATTAACGGTTGGTAGAACTGCCTTGGGTTACCTTGGGGATAAGGTAACCTTCGGGGTGCTTGCCATCTGTTAAGTCTCGGGTTGAGTGCATACACCCCAGACTCTTGTAGATGTGAGATTATTGGGAAACATCCCTTAGGATGATCATATTGGTAGATCTCACATCCACCATCATTGTCTGCATCAGAATCCACAACCTCATCGAAGATAGTCATTTTTCCCTTACCCTTGTCATGTGCATGGCCTGAATCTAACCACTTTTTCTTATCATGGTCACTACTTTGTTCCTCCTTAGACTCCTCTATGATTTTTAAGACAAGTTCAAGTCTACTATCTAAGGAGTCCTGTATTTGATCTACCTTAGCTGCCACTTTCATTGTTAATTTCTAAAGCAGAAAGGTTTTTCTTTTCACCAACTCTTCAAGTCGTGACTCCTCCTCCTCATCACAGAATCTCAGTCCTTTCTTTCGGAAGGAAGGATCGTGGTTATATTCTTCTGCGCTTTCTCTTTTTCATAGCTCCCCTTCTTCTTTAGCTACTTGCTCCAACAATCGATGAATTTCATGGGATCTAAGTTCAGATAATCTCCCTTGGGCATATGTCCCAAGGGTTCTTCTAGTTTCATGCCTTAGCCCATCTACGAGGTGGCGTAGTTGATCCCATTGTGTGTAACCATGGCCCAAGCAATGATGTAGCAATGTGTAGTAGCGGCCCATGGCAGCATCCAAGGGTTCATGATTACCCTATTTCCATCCTTGGATCTGCTTACACAAGTTAGACACTCTGGGGTACGTTTGGTATTTATCGTTGAACAATTCTAGCATTGTAATCCACCTCTGAATGGTTTCCGGCTCTAAGGACTGGTACCAACTCTTTGCTTCTTTTATGAGTGTCCTAGGAAATAACTTTAGTTTCTGCCACTCATTCTCAATATTTTGCAAGGAGCAGGCATCGTGGAATTCCTGTAAATGATTTTGCGGATCAACATTATATCCCCCTTCGAAGCGTGGGATATTATTCATATCTAATCTCTTGATCTGGCTATCTTTTTAATGCCTTGTAGGTATTCTAACTACCTCTGTAATATCTAACATACTTCGGGTGGCAAGTAGGGGTTCTTCATGATCATCTCTTTCATGATGTCTATGATGACTATGTTGTTCCCTTCTTTCCCTTCTTTCATGCCTTGATTCTCTTGACTACCCTCATTCTCGCTCTGGACTCTCTCATTGGGGTCTCTCATTTTGCTTTCTCTTATCCTCACCGTTATGCTCTTTGTGACTACGCCCTGATGTGGAAGGAGAGGGTGAATGATGTGATGAAGGGGAAGAAGAAGGAGAACCACCACCATGATGATGTTTCTTACCTTCTCTTTGATGGCTACGGCCTCGATCATGATGACGATTAGAATGCTCATCCTTGTCATGTGTTTTTTTCCCCTCGGTGATGAGTGGTGAGGTACCCCTACACTCAACCATACGAATATGAGCGTTACACGCGCGATCCGGTCGAACTCCGCAGATGGACTAGTTGTGGCACCTAGATAGTTATCCTTAGGTCGCAGTTCACTATCTTCCCACCTGGACTAGTATTATATTTGTCACGTATGGTTTAGTCCAGAGTGAGGTGTATGATGGGTTTCCTAATCTAATGCTACTCCTGAAGGCAATGGAAAGTAATATTAACTAAGCTAAACTAGGGAAGAAAGGGTAAGAGAATCTAATCTAGTCTAAGTGCGATGAGCATTCGTTCCTTGATCATCCATACACATCTTAGACTTCGTGCATGAATACCACTAGGATTACCAAGCGCAGATCCTAGGTACGCCACTGGGTTACCAAGCAGTCACACTTAAATGCTCGTAATTAAGTCATACTCATTCTGCGTCTAACGTGAGTTTACGGGTAAGAGAGACTAATTAGGAAAGCAGTAAATAACAATTAAATAAATAAATAAACAAAGTGAATGCTGCAATGATGAAGTAATCTTGATCTTTATTTCTGATCATGTGCATGTCCAAGTACGTCACACTTGAATAAAGGATGCCGTACAATTACATTCACCACACTGCGAGCAGATACGGGAAAATAATCTATCTCTAGAGGGATCAAACTGCTAGAGTTTCACTACAATCTAACTCTAATATATCAAAAAGGGAGATTTACTTCTTATTTATAGGCATTGCGGTGGACTACGATATCGCGTATGCAATATCACAGGGGAAGATGCGATATCATGTACGCGATATCGCGGCCCATGCGATATCACGTTCCATCATACCCCCACGACTGAATAAAAACTCTTCCTTGAGTTACAGTGATTACATAGTGGATAGGTATGGGATTATTAGATGGAAAAAGAAATGGGATGATGCCGTAGTGTGGGAAGAAAAAAAAATAAAGACACAACACATGGAATATGCTACAACTACAAAAATTTGGAACTCATGTAGTTCCTGGTTGTGGTGGATCCTCCATTGGTGCCTTCCCTTTGTCTTGTGCTCCAGGCTTTGAGGCTTGATGACTTTGAAGTATGGCACAGAGCTTCTCCTATTCAGTCTAAGGATCTTGTGCCGTCCATGCTAATGTTCCAATGTTTGATGGAGTCGGCACCTCCCACGGATAGGGTAGTTGTGGGAACATTTGGTTGGCCTTGACATACCAAGCCGCAAACACCCGTCGTTCCTCCTCATAGGCTCTGGCTTTGTTCTTATATTTGTGAAGGTCTATTAGTTGTCAAGCCAAGTTAGTTGCAACATCTTTCTATCCCTGGTAGCTAGCTTTTACCACCTCAAGTTTAGAATTTGCAACATCCAATTTTTCTAACAGCTTCTTGTGTTTTGCAAATTCTGCTTTGTATTTGATGTGTATGGTTGCTACCTACTGCTTGAGCTCTGACCTTGGGTGCCCTACTGTTAACATGGCAAGGTTGGCATATCTTAGGTTTGCCAACTCCATGTACTTCATCAAGTCCTGAATCTACAGGTCCTGATTCTTAACTTTCGCTTGGTGGACGAAGGCATATGTGTCGAGTATGGCCCACCAATCAGTGTGTTGAGCACTAATAGTGTTGATTTGGGCCTTGGCCATATGGATCTCCTTTTCAAGGATCTATTTATACATTCCCACCTAATCATGTAAGTGCTCCTTCAGCTTCTCATGTCGTTTAGCCTCGTTCTACCATGCGCTTATCTCAATCGTTGACTTTTGTCAAATGGCGCGTACCTCCTCCATCGAGAGGGTTCGATTTTCACTAGCTAAATGGCTCACGTCTCAGTTGACTTGGATGAATTTTTCTTGTAATTGATGAAAGTGTTCATTGAGAACATTCTTTTACTTTTCTATAGTGGTCAACCAAAGATTGTCTGCAACCAGCTGCTTGTTTTCTTCTTATAAGGCCTTGAGTGCCTTAAGATGTGCATGAATTTGCGCCTGTGCTTTGAAGGCATCCCAAACAGCCATCTCCTTTTCTTCCACCACCTTCTTATTTTCTACAATTAACTTTGTTAGCTGCTTGGTTCTAAATTTTTCTAGTTGATCTGTGGGAACAAATTACATAGGGTCCCACTGTGCATCTTGTAAGGCGACAAGTTGCTCTTGTAGTTTTTGCACTTCAGCTTCAGCATGATTTGCCCTTACTTTTGTTAAGACCAGCTTCCCTTTTATGAAAATGAGGTCTAATTGAATTATTGTTACATCCTGAGGGATGTCAAACAGGGACGTCATTACTTGCCTTATTTAAAGCAATCTATCAAGTGCATCCTCATGTTCCGCAGGAGTCATTGAGGTTCTGGCCAAAGTTTGAGCATCCAGTGCTCCCGAGAGATTTATCGGTGGCAGAACAAGTACATTGAAGGATTCTTTGATATGGTATGTGACCACTTCTACAGCTTCCTTAGCATTCTGGTGTTGCATGACCACCACAGTGGCCCCTTCACTAGTCTTTAACTACACCTGGAAAGATTTAGTGTTTCCTGACATCTATTGTGACTATCTACTTTCCCCTCCTCCTGTTTGAATGGAGACTTTACCCCTTATGCAATCTAATGAAATAGTAGGCTACCTGGCATCATCGATGATGCGGAAGAGGTTTGCGTCATCACGACTTCCCCAATTAACCATCTTAGCGATGGCCCTAAGATGGCTCATTGACGGTTTGTAGTCTTGCGGTGGTGGTGGCAGATCCTAGCCTGTGCTAGGCCCTACTTCTTGTTGTTGGCTGGGACTTGTGGCTAGAGGTTGACTGGGTCCAACCATCTGTTCTTCTTCTTATTCTAGTCCCAGCTCTTCGCCAATGCTTTTTTCTTGGAGCTGGCGCCTTTAGCAACTCAACATATGAAGCAGTCTGGGCCTTTCGAAGGACATCATTGGTGTACCCTCGAATATCAGTAGGTTGGCAAAGCTTTCTAATGAGACAAGGGAAAGGCAACGCCATCTTCCTTATTTTTTGTTCCTCAAACTGCCTCAGGATATCTGTCAAATATAGATGGGATAGGTTAGCGTTAACCTTTCCCATCAACATTGCACATCCTCTAGCCGCATATATCGATATCCATTTTATGCCCTTTATGGGAAAGAGGTGATATGTCCCAATTTTGAAGTAAACCCTCTCTTCCATCATCAGTTCACCAAATGCTTTATCTCTGCCATAAGCCTTCTCCAACCAATCATTTTGCACATCGGGGTCTGAACGGGTGGATAACCGAGCAACCTGGGACCCTGTATTTGGAAGGTTTAACACTTCCGAAATGGCCTGCGTAGAGAAGTCAACTATCACCAAAAATATTAACAGTGGTGCCTTGCTCCCTATTGTGCCAAAATTGGTATGTCTCTCCTAGGTACCAGGCACCTCTTTCAGAGAGGATAGGCCATAAGGGAGACCCTTTGAGGTGATCCCTAATGGACTTAGAAGTGAACTCTGCAAATGATTCAAAATTCAACTCCACAATCACTGTAGCGAATGTGGAATTCTTATGGATAGCTTGAACACAATCTTGGGGCAACATGAGTTGTTGTCTCAATTCAGGCGCTGTAGCAGCCCCTCCTTCTACCTACCTAGACCGTTCGGTAGGAGGTTCATCTTGATGAATGCTGAATGATTGCTCCTTCTATTTTTCATGTTGTCTAGTCGGTCTTTATCTTCTCCCTCTCTGAGCTCGTTTGCTTCCACCTTGGGTAGGACCCTCCTGTTGTCCACATTTCAGGACCATCTGCAATCACACGGGCCAAGCATTAGTAAGGTTGTTTTTAAAGTTAAGTTATACCTTACTGCTTTCCTTAATTAATGATCTTATGTTATCACATGTGATAGTGCTCGAAAGTTTGTAATAATGAGTCCTGTGACTTAGGTGGTTTCCATTTTAGTTTCCCGATATACCTAGGGATTAAATGATTTTTAGGCACAATTATTCTAAGTGTTAGAGTTAATTACCCTAAATGATGTCCTTTGGATGATGAAATATTTCAAAAAAGTTAAGCACTTTTCGGCAAGTGTCCCTCCCCCACGACTAAGCTGAACACTTCGAGTTCAAGCAGGTTCAAACGAAATTAAAATCGGAGTACCAGTAGGCAAGATATGAGGAGAATAGCAAGGGTCACTCAAATTGCAAGTCACAGAGAAAAAATTTCAAAAAATCCCCCCGTGTGAATGATAAAATGATGCTAAGTGTTGCAGGGGGGGGGGGGGACCTATTTATAGGCAGCGGGGACATGATATCGCATACGATACATCGCGTACACGATATCACGTGGGACGTGATATTGCGTACGCGATATCTTGTCCCTAGTGATGTGAGAAACCATGACAATACTGACTTTTTAAATGATTTTCTTGAAATTAACATTGGAAATTAAGGACATTGACTATGATCAAGATGTTCTAGGGTAATTTCATTAAGTCAAAAGGCACCATTAATGATAAGGGTGTGGATTTGACCAATAAAACCTGGGGTGGTAAGAAAAAGGGTATGTAATGGTACATCGGAACGTTAAAATTCAGAGGGATAATAGTAGGGAAAGAAAATCAATTGAAAAATTATGCTGAGGGTAAGAAATGGTGTGTGAGAGCTATGTCATAAGTGAAGATTACAAAAAATTACATAAGTGGATCCTCCCCAAAGTAGGTTTCAACCTATAATGCCCTTGTGTAACCACATTTAAAGTGTATGTGGGCACTAGAAGGGTTAAATGTAATCCACACTCACTCCACAAAACACACACATGTAAATGTCACTGGAATGAGATGAAAATTCTATGCTACACAGGACACGAGAAACAATTACACAAACAGTGAGATAAGACAAAGTATAGAAGGGATCGTAGAGATTGGGACATGAGGTAATTGATTTAGGACACAGTGAATCCTGCATGTAAAGCATGATTAAGGTGTCATTAACCCATCATTCCAAGATCAGGACCAAGTGCATCCTTCTAAGTAGTGACATCGCATTGTTTCATCCCATGGTGAGCAACTATGAGAGTACCATAACAACAAGGCATACGATCACTTGACATTTTGTTCAAGGGAGGAGAAAATTTTGTTTTGTGGCACTTTGTTTTTCTTCTTTTTTTTCTCTCTCTTTTTTTTGAATACTGAATCCAAAGAAGTCACCAACCTTCAGGCATGGGTGCATGTCTTTCCAATGGGACCCCCTAGAATAGCATTGGATTTTTAGTGCCCTTTTGATTACTCTTACTCCCATTTTTCATTAGATCTACAAGGATCTTAGTACAACCACGTTGCATGATAACTCCCATAGATGTCACCAATGTCACACCCTAATCATTCCCTCTTGGTCCATCCTTCTTCATTCTGGCTACAATGAACACAAAATTAATTTTAAGTTTTAAGAATTTCAAGAATATCACTATACCCTTGAACAGAACCTCTTATTTGTAGAGTGGATGAGTGGGTGTAATGGGCTCATTGTTTCAAATAATTGGTCAATCGAGACTTGATAACATAGAACACACCTCAACCAACGATCCACATGAGTGTTTTATTCATAGATGAGATTACTTACAAAAACATAAAAAGACAAAAACACAAAAAGATAAAAAGATGAACCAAGAAATTTGAAAAATTGAAAAATTGAAAAACAAAAAGTTATAAAATCAAAAGAAAAATAAAAAGTGGTTATTAATCCTACTTATTATTTAGGATGGGGGATATCCTCCATAACTAAACAGTTGAGCATGGCAAGGATTAATAAATGAAGGTTGAGGATCCTTGCATGTCGGAAGTATTGGAACTGGTCCATACTTACCCCATTGGGGTTCACACACTTGATTGTAGTAAGCATAGTGGGGCACTTTATACGATGTAGTTCCTAGATAACGAGTTGATCCACTATGATATTTGGGACCATTAGATGGTATGAAAGGATTGGGATAATGCCTTCCATGACTATGTTCATTGGGTCGTATGGTTGTTGGAGTGTTAGTTGGTGGCCCTGATAAAGTTACATGAGGCATTGGGTTCGAAGGTAAGGGTGCACCATGGTGTGGGACGTGTGTCGAGTTGGAGGCTACAGTGACCTCGGAATTGTGTTGTCCCTTCTTATGGCCATGTTTAAAGAAGGGGCACTTTTGATGTTGCTGAGGTTTCTCACTGCTGTTGGCAGTAGTAGCACAAGGGATGTTCATGGGTTGTTGTTGTGGTGCAGGCACCTTAGGAACAGTTGGTGGCACTGTGGAAGGAGGGAAAGGATGAGAATGTTAAAAATTAGGAGGAGTGTATCATGCACAAGGTGGTGGTTGTGTTGGAGGCATGGGTGGATAGTATTGAGAAGAATGGTACTGTGGTGAGATAAAGTGCATTGGCCTAGTTGGAGAAATAGGATGTTGAACAAGATAAGCATTTGGATTTGGATGATATGAAGGGTGTCTCCAGTCTAAGGGTGGATTCCCCCATGACTGGGATTGTTGCCACTGTGATCGAACACAGTATCTCTGTACGAACTTTGGATGTAATGTGTTTCCCCAATGCTCATGTAAATGTAACAATATTGGGCATTGGCCCTTGGGGTGATCATACATGCATATGTTGCATTCATACATATGATTGGAAGTTGAGCTCTTATTTTCCTTATCCATTCTTTCTGATTGTCTAATGTTTTGTCCTGCTTCTTGGGTTGTCAAAACTCTATCTCCAACAATGTTGATAAATTCTCCACACTTTTGATATGTCCATTCCAATATCTTATTGATCTTTGCCTTGACTTCTTCTAATGTTTGTTGTGTTGGCAAAGATGATGTTTCCACCTTGAGGTTGGTTGATTTCTCCTTTGTATGATCATGGACCTTTGTTAAATTGAGATTTTGGTCCTATTGATGTTTTTCAACACTCTCCCATCTAGCCATATCTCCTTCTTCTTTTGCTACCCACTTAATAAGCTCTTGGACTTGATGGGTTCGTAGTTCATATAGTTGACCTTAGGCATACATTCCTAAGAGCTCTCTTGTTTCATTACGTAGCCCATCAATGATGTGGTACACTAGCCTTTCCTCAAAAAACCCATGGCCTGGATAGTTGTTTAACAATGCATAATATCTTTCTAAGGCCATGTCCAAGGGTTCATGTTGTGCTTGTTTCCATCCTTAGATTTGTTTCCTCAAGGTTGACACTCTTGCGTAGGTTTGATATTTTTCTTTAAAGACTTCTACCATTGTTAACCAACGTCATATTGAATTTGGTTTTAACGATCTATACCATACTTTAGCTTGGTCAATGAGTGTCATAGGAAAGAGCTTAAGTTTTTGCCAACCATTATCAATGTTGTTCCATGTGAAGGCATCATAGAAGGCTAGAAAATGTTGATGCAGATCTAAGTCATAGCCTCCTAAAAATTTGGAAAAGTTGTTTAAATCGAGCCTGGGTAGACGGCTCTCTTTATGATGCCTACGGGAGATTCGAATAGCCTCTTGTATTTGCGTTAGGCTTATAGTGGCCAGTGGGGGTTTATTGTCATCGGGTAAGTTAGGTTTTCGTGTATTGGGATGACATTTTTTTTGTTCATGCTTATAAGAAACTCCCACTTCAGGTTGTATACTCCAATCTTCATCGTTATAAAGTTCGTTGGTTCTCCAATGAACTTCCTCACTAAGTGTGGCATTATTATAATCTTGTAGGAGAGGCATTGTTTAAAGTTATGTGTGAATTTGGATGTGACTTTTTCTAATTACTTCTTTCTGAAAGATATATCATTAAGTCCTTTTACAATGACCTTGTATGATATAACTAATCTAGATAACTAGCACCATCCCTGCAAATGGTGCCAATGATGAGTGGCAAGGTACCCCTACACTCAACCATACGAATACGAGCGTTACATGCATGATCCGGTCGAACTCTGCAGACAGACTAGTTGTGGCACCTAGATAGTTATCCTTAGGTCACATTTCGTTGTCTTCCCACTTGGACTAGTATTATATTTGTCACGCATGGTTTAGTCTAGAGTGAGGTGTATGATGGGTTTCCTAATCTAACACTACTCCTGAAGGCAATGGAAAGTAATATTAACTAAGCTAAGCTAGGGGAGAAAGGATAAGAGAATCTAATCTAGCCTAAGTGCGATGAGCATATGTTCCTTGATCATCCGTACACATCTTGGACTTCGTGCATGACTACCATTGGGATTACCAAGCGTAGATCCTAGTTATGCCACTGGGTTACCAAGTAGTCACACTTAAATGCTAGTAATCAAGTCGTACTCATTTCGCATCTAATGTGAGTTTAAGGGTGAGAGAGACTAATTAGGAAAGTAGTAAATAATAATTAAATAAATAAATAAATAAAGTGAATGCTGTAATGATGAAGTAATCTCGATCTTTATTGCTGGTCATGTGCATGTCCAAGTATGTCACACTCGAATAAAGGATGCCGTACAATTACATTCACCACACTGCGGGCATACACGGGAAAATAATCTATCTCTAGAGGGATCAAAATGCCAAAGTTTCACTACAATCTAACTCTAATATATCAAATAAGGGAGAGCCACTTCTTATTTATAGACATTTTGGCATATTGCAATATCGCATATGCGATATCGCAGGGAAAGACGTGATATCACGTACGCTATATCACGGGGGATGCGATATCGCGGCGGATGTGATATTGCGTCCCATCACTTAGTGAACAGTTGGCATTCATGGGGATCAGAACTAGGGTTGTGTATCATGAAGTGTAGGTTCTGATACCCCACCTCCTCACTATCGTTAGGAAGGGGAACATCATTTGATGGAGAACCCGTTATAATTGGTTCACCATCTCCAATTTCACTCAGGATGTGCGGGACCCCTTTGCCCTTCAATAATTTATGGTGGCTCTCCTACCGTAAGTCCCATTGATGTTGTGCTTCTTTGGGATGATAATCCCTTATGTCGAAATCACCTATAACGTATTTAGTGTATAGCTGTGTCATGCCGATCTGTGCAAGAGCACGAAGGAGCATGTTAGGGACTGCATAATCCGGAGGTAACACTATGTTACCTTGCAAATCGAGCCAATGAAGCTATTCATCCTAATGGAGGATAAAGGTGAAATCAGGTATATACTCATCAGGGTGAATATATACCACTCGATGCTATTGAGGAACTAGTGGTTTGTGGTTATGTGTGTTAGACTGCCGACTGTCTCTTGTATGATTCCTAGGTGGTGAAGTGCTTTTGTTCGAAGAAGAAGACATTGTTATTTTACTTGGTGTGCTGATTAACCGTTATATAATTTTTTTAAGTAACCCTAAGGGTTCATTTAAGCTCCTAACAATGTGGATAATTTCTTATGTTCTACTTAGCACACAAACACTTAGTCCCTGGCAACGATGCCAATGATGAGTGGCGAGGTACCCCTACACTCAACCATACGAATACGAGCATTACACGCATGATCCAGTCGAACTTCGTAGACTAAGTGCCTACACGCCTCATGGAACACTTAAGGTTAATCGTTCGTTGTCTTCCTAGACTTACTTGTATTTGTCACGGTTGTATGGTTAAGTAAGTTTGAGGTATATGATTTTTATATATTTTCTATTTTATCTCCTATGCTAATGAGGTAAAGGGTGAAGAAACTAATTAACTAAATTTAACTAAATAACTAAGCCTGAATTAATCTAGCATTAGCATCCATTCCCACTTACTGTTCACACCCTAAACCAATGAAACCTTGGTTACCAAATGCTATTTGTTATTGGGATCACCAAGCATAATGCACGTGCTTGAAGCGGTCGTACTGAATGCACTTAACTATGGGAGAAGGGTTGAGAGAGATTTAATTAACTAATAAAGAATTTAGATGATAAATAATAAATAACAATAAGTAAAGTCCTATCTATCTTAGTCCATGCACTGCAAGGTTTATCCAAGAAGTTCGTCTTTATTTCCGTACACAAACGTGTGTTCAAGTACAATATTTGCTCGAATAAAGATCTATTTACTTTGGACTCCTACTGCGGGCAAATGGAAATTATTCTATCTCTGGAGAGGTAAAACTACTAGAGTTTCACTACGGTCTAGGCCTAGAATGAGAAACAAGGGAGAGCTGCCTCTTATTTATAAACTTGGCGGTGCATCACGATATCGCGTACGCGATATCGTAGGGGAAGACGCGATATCGCATCACATCAATAGTTATGTAAGTATTTATTCCATACCATTTACTTACCAATGTACACTATGATTTTATAGTTATGATGATGTTTTTCAAGTAGCTCCAAGGATTATGTTTATTATTATTTTCACATGCAATTTTTTCAATGTTATTATAATGCCTTGGGAACTTGAATTTTAGTAGTCTTCATAACTCATCATGCTAGGGTGGTTGCTATCAAAGTTCCATAGATCAAGGAGGGTAGAGGTTAAATAATATAAAGCCACCAGTTGCAAACCCATATGCAAATAACCAATTCATAAGGAGAAGAAAGAAGAAGAGCTTAGATCCCCTAATTCAAAACCTGCTCTTAATAGACCTCCACCTAGAAGCATATTAGGAGGTAGGAAATCATGTTCTTGATCTTTGAGTTGAGCATATGTGTACTTGTAGGTGGCCAAGCAAGTGCTAGAGAAGCCAGTAGATGACGACAACGATGAACTAGGTGACATTCAAGAAGGTGTGGATGTACATGACATCCAGTAGTGAATGATCCATGAAGAGAAAAATTATCATTAATTTATTGAGCTTTATCCTCTTGAGTTCACAAAATTGCTACAAAAAATGATCTTCTACAAGTATATCTGTTGGCGACTGTTTGGGATGCGACCGCCAATGAGTGTTCTCGAATAGGATTTAGGTGCCTGCTGGTCTCTGGCAACACCAAGGCCCAGATACCTCCAAATAAAATCAGTAGTTAATGTGAGTATGTGTGTGTGCTATTGCGACATGTGGTTGTGAAATATGAAGTGACTGTGTTGTGTGTAAACTAAAAATGACTTATCTTAAAGAGATTCAGCCAACTTTGCCAAGTACTGTGAGTTGTTGAGAGTTCCTATTTTGTTTAATTGCCTAGTCTATGCAATCCTTATAATACCTACTTGTAACAAATAAAATTTTGCAAAAACATTTGAGCACAACTCCGTAATCCTACTTCTAATTTTCCCCAGAGAAAGAGATAGTTCCACAAGAAAACTAGAAATAGAGCAAGATTCAATG
>MNCI01015922.1:55628-81879 GCA_015680685.1 Gnetum montanum | reverse complement strand
ACGAATCTTCGTGCTCTTTTGAAGAAAGCTCTCTTTTGACTTGCAGTTAAATTATTTGGGATTTTCCTTTTATTAAGAAATTTGAGAATTTCATCATACCAATTCTCTTCATGGGTGTTAAGTGTGCATACTTCACTTTCTCTAGTCATTAACTTAGCTAATCTCATTCTCTTAATTGTTTTGCATATTTCTAATGAAAATCTGAAACTTTGCAACTTTATAAGCCATTTTCCTCTTTTTAATCCAATCTCATTTTGGGATAGGAATCGCTTGATTGCAGGTTCAATTAGCATAATGTGGACTAATGAACTTTCCAAATAATATTTAAAATGCTGAAGTGCTTTGATGACTGCGAAAGCTTGTTTCTTTAAGTCTGAATAATTTAACTCTAAACCTTTCAATTGATACCCAAAAAATCCAATTGGTTCATCTTGACCTTCACTATCCCTTTGTGTCAAAACAGCAGCGATAGAATCATTCGAAGCAAAAGAATATATCCAAAAACTTCTTTAAGCCTAGGCTTCACCAAATATGGAGCCTCTTGTATAGCAATTTTAATTTCTGATAAAGCTCTCTCTAACTCGGGTGTTTTCTCTACTTGGACATCCTTTTTTAGCATATGCATCAAAGGTTTGGTAATTTCAGTAAACCCGGGGATGAACTTTTTCACAAAATTAATCTTTCTAAAGAAATATTTAAGAGATTTCTTACTTGTGAGATGCTCAATGTTCTGTACTGCTTGAATTCGGGAGTTGTCTATGGCAATTCCTTCTTGACATATCACATGGCCTAATAGACTTCCAGATTTAACCCCGAAGATACACTTCTTAGGATTTAATGAAATACCAAACTCACGACATTTGTCGAAAACTTGCTGCAGATGATTAATATGATCTTTTTTCTTTGAGAATATTGTAATATAATCCAAATAAACCACCACGAATTTGCCTAATAAATCCTTAAATGCTAAATCCATTGCTCTTTGGAAAGTAGCTCCAGCATTTGACAATCCAAATGGCATTCTTTGGTAAGTGAAAGTTTCCCATTTGGTGATAAATGATGTTTTGTATCTATCATTTTTATCTACCACGATTTGATTATAACATGAGAAACCATCTAAGAAGGAATATATTTGACAACCTAAGACTTTAATGAGCATGTCATCAATTCTTGGAAGTGGATACTTATCCTTTTTTGAGGCATCATTTAGATTTCTAAAGTCTACACAAAGCCTTATATTATCATTTTTCTTCTTCACTGGAACAAGGTTAGCAAGCCATGTCGAATATCGTATTGGATATATGATTCGTGCTTGTAACAACTTCTTGATTTCAGCTTCCATAGCTGGTTCAAATGATGGATTAAATTTCCTTTGTTTTTGCTTCACTATTCTACAATCTTCTATTAAAGGAATTTTATGGATCATCACATCTTGACTAAAAGCTTTAAGATCATCATAAGACCACGCAAAATTGTCTAAATTATTTTGTAGACATGATAACAAATCTTGCTTGAAACTCAAATCTCTTTCCTTTGTAACATTCAACATCTTTGGCATCTTGTCTAAGCCAAAATTCACTACCTCGAAAACTTGACTATCTGGGTTTTGTAAATCCTTTCTAGTAAGTAAATTTTTCTTGAGCTCATGTTCCAAGTCAATCATCTTTTTTGGAATGAAATTAGCTTTGGAGTTTGATGACGTTTCTAGTATCACTTGACCCTTAAATTCTTGTTTATTTTTCATAAATCTTAGTAAGTGATCATCATCTTAAAATACTTGTAAATGTCTTATATTATCTAGTACTGATGGCTAATGTTCTTCTTCAATCATGACATCTTTGTAACTTTCTATTATTTGCATATCCAACATTGAAGCTGCCTTTGCAAATCGTCTGCTATAAGATTCTCTGCTCTGTTTATATGCTCTATTTGACAATGTTGAAATTGATCTAACATCTTACAAGCAAGTTGCTTATAAAGTCTTAAGAATGAACTATTTATGACACAGTTACCCTTTACTTGTTCACAGACTAATCTTGAGTCTCCTTTTATAATGATTTCTTTGATCTTTTTGTCTAGAGCTATTCTCATACCAATACATAAAGCTTCATACTCAGCCTTGTTGTTAGTACAAGGGAAAGATAGATGAATTGCTTTGAGAATTTCAGGTGAACCATTCTTGAATATAACTATACCGACTCCTGCACCTTTTGAATTACATGAACCATCAAAGTATAACTTCCATTTATCCTCTTGCTTCGATTGTTCTTTTTCAAAATCATAATTTTCTTGGAGTGTACAAATTTTATTTTCAACACCTCCTTTTTCAACCATTTTACTTTGTCCATTTGAAGTAATATTATCTATCATCAAAGGTTCACTATAGATATATATCTGATTTGGTTCTCCTTTCAAGGTAGCCACATGTGAGAATAATCTGTTGATATGTAACCTGAGAAATTCTTGCTCCAACTTCTACTCAATAAGAGACTATGTGAATCTGGTATATCTGCCACTTGAATAGTTACTCTGCTTCTGATGTGGGGTTCAAAAGCAATTTCCAATAGAATATTTGGTAATTGACCCAAGATCTTCACTCTACTTTTATCCACTTGAATAATCTTTTTATTTGATTTTTCAGGAATCAAACCAAGTTTCTTACATATAGACAATGGCATTATAGTAGACGTAGCTCCAGAATCAACCAAACAATTTTGTAAGTATTTATCCTTCAATTTCATTGTCAAAAGAAAAGGGTGAGCTTCCTTATCATACGAGGTCTTTAATTTCTCATCCTTATTAGACATATAACTTAACTCTGATTCTCTAACTCTCCTTTTACCTTTAATGAAATTTAAGACCTTTCTTTGCTGATCTCCTAATCTCTTTATTCATTTTATTAAAAGACTGATTTGGAGTGCTTTTCTCTACTTGATTGTCTTTACCTTTATTCTTATCTCTTCTACTTGGCTCAAAAGCTTTTCTCTTAGTAGATGGATTAGTAATAACATTTGGGGGTCTAGAAGTAGTTAATATTTCTTTTGATTGGAGATTATATCCATTTTTCTCATTGTTATTACATTCTTCATCCGAAGACATATCTTCTTCAGAACTTGATAGAAAAGAAGTATCACCTGATCCATTGCTAGAAGATTTACTTGCATAGTGAACACTAGATAACTCATCATCAAATTCAATATCAAGAAAGTTGGACATAATAAGGTCACTTTCATCCTCATCTTCTACTAACTTAGTATCCTGATGTTTATGCTTTCTATTTTTCCTTTCTTCCTTGATATTAACTCTTGCCAAGGCTTTTTCAAGCTTCACTATTTTATTAGACATATCTCTCATTAATTGTCCTTTTTCAGATCCTACTTTTTCATGTTCTTGCTCTATCTTAACATGAGATGGACCTGGTAAAGCTTTAAATTGAGTAAAATATTGCATAGGAATCATAACTTTTTCTTCTCTTTTTTGAGTTGCAATATTTTCTTCAAGATGCAACTGTTTTTCTAATTGTATAGCTTCACTAAAGTAGTCATTTAGTGTAGTTAAGTTTGGAGTTTTCCTTAACCAAATTGAAATGTTGGGGTTGACAGCCTTAAGATAAGTTTCTTTGAGCATTTCTTCTGATGGTCTATATTGTCTTTGAAAGAGTCCACAAATTCATTGAAACTTGATGTTAAAATCTCTAATTGACTCTTTAACTCCTTGCTTAGCTTGTACTAGCCCACAGTATAATTGTTGTTGATCTAACTGATTACCAAACTGGGCTAAGAAAAGGTTCTTCATGTCATCCCAACTTGTAATACTATTACTTGATAAGTTCAAATACCAAATCTGAGCCATATCCTTTAAATTTGATACAAACAACCTACAAGCTTGATCTTGATGTTGAATATTTGCATGAGATAAAGCTAACTCAAACATGTGAATATATTCTTTAGCTAAATAAGTTTTTCCAGGAATAAAAGGTTTAGGAAAATATTTGTAAACTACCTTAGGAATATCATTGTAATTTTGAAATCCTAATGGTGTAACTCCTTGCCAATGATTTGCCATCCTATTCCTTTGGATAATTGAACTTTTAGACTTTCTAGATCTTCTTTTATGAATCGATAAACCAGATATAATGGGTGATCTTCTTGATCTTCTAGTTTCACTCCACTACTTGTTCCCAATTCAAAATCTTTCTTTGGTTCTTCTTCTGATGAAGAATCAGTCTTAGAATCTAGAATATCTTTTGAAACTTTGAAACTTTCCAAACTATCAATCTTCTTGGTCATGAACTGAGAATAGTACCTAATTTATTAAGCCTTTATAGTAATAAAGAATTGTTGATGTGCTAAAATTATAAGGCTTATGAACCTAGAGGCTGAATTTTCAGCCCTCCTTCTAGCGCCAAAAGTACTACAGGCGACCGTTTGGGATGCGACCGCCAACGAGTGTCCTCGAATAGGATTTAGGTGCTTGCTAGTCTCTGGCAACACCAATGCCCAGATACCTCCAAATAAACTCAGTAGTTAATATGAGTATGTGTGTGTGTTGTTGCGGCATGCGGTTGTGAAATATGAAACAACTGCGTTGTGTGTAAATTACAAATGACTTATCTTAAAGAGATTCAGCCAACTTTGCCAAGTACTGTGAGTTGTTGAGAGTTCCTCTTTTGTTTAATTGCCTAGTCTACGTAGTCCTTATAATACCTACTTGCAACAAATAAAATTTTGCAAAAATATTTGAGCACAACTCCGCGAATCTACTTCTAATTTTCCCTAGAGAAAGAGATAGTTCCACAAGAAAACTAGAAATAGAGCAAGATTCAATGAAAATAGACAGAAAAGAAAGTAAATTTGTGTAGACTTTAAATATTTAAAAAAGATAAAATGATACAAGTAAACACTTCACAATAAAGCTATCCCAAATTTAATATCTACGAATTGTTCAAACTTCCAAGGCTCAAATAAGCATTTTCTTCAAGACAATCCTACTATGCTACCAAAAAATTGCTGCGTAAACTATCACGTACGAGACTCCATTTTGGCTAGATAATGGATGTCAACAATTGCATTCAATAGAACCTTCAAAAGACTTGACAATTTCTGATTGAAATACCACGGAGATTGACTTTAAAAATAAAAGAAGCTATTCTAGTCCCATCAAAATACCAAAGATTTTCTAAACCCTCTTGACTATTGAATCGTTCAATGGCATGACTACAAGCAGAGGCTCTCTTACAATGATCTCAATAGCAGTTCTTATATGTTGCACAATAATAAAATTTACTACTAAAATGCTCTTAAGGCTTTTAAACACAATCACTTCTATGGCAAAATTTTAACAGAAATTTTCTATCGGGCAACAAGAACAATAAGAGCAACCTAAAAATCCCAAAATTACTTGCCAAGGATGATACTATCTAAACCATTAGCTAAACAATTTAAACAAAATAAAAAACAATAAGCATAACTCACAGGACCATGACAAAGAGGCTGAAATCCTTTCTCTAGCAAGTCATCTTACAAGCAATCTTTCACACTTTCTTCTTTACAAATGCTCTTCTCCCAAGACTCAAAGTGTGTCTCCAAGTGAGAGCTCAAGTGCTAGCTTGTAGCCTTCCAAAGTGTGATGTATCAAGTGTCTTCTCCAAAAGTGTGATGATTTCATCTTCTTACCCCTGAAGCCTTTTCNATATTATAAATATTTTATGTAATGTAACATTACAAATATTTTACAAATATTTTAAACATTAATATTTTACAAATATTTTAACATTAATATTGCAAATATAGTAACTTATATATATAATAATGTTGGAAAAATAATGTTTTAAGAATGTTTTAAGACTTGGAATAATTAAATTAAAGGTAAGTTTTAGCGATAGATTAAACTGCAACTCCAGCATTAGTTAAAATATCTCTTGCTCTGCGGATTCGGTTATACACCTGTCTTGGTGTGCCTTTGTGTCTCCGTTGCTGCGTTCAGTGGATCGGTATGACGATAACGAATGCATCGGCGTCGGGCATGGTTGCTATTTCGGATTGCAGGTTCCAGGAATGGACGTCATTTGTGATTACCGCCTAAATTTTTTTCAAATGCGTTCTTAGGAAAACTAGGTTTGCTTGATGAGGCCGCAGTGAAAGAATCCCTGCAACAGAGTATTGTGAGTCATGGCGGTGAGCCGAAACATAGATCTGTCTTAAAATCCTACGTGTTTTCACGCATCAGTCTTTGTTAGACCTCCATTCTGATGACATGGTCAGCGTTGCCTTCTATTTTTGTGCTTCTCCTTCAATTTTTCGCCATTGATGCACAACAACAACAACATGCACCAAGCCTTCCTCCATAAATTTGACATTGCAGAAAGGGCAACGTGGGTTCGTGTTGCAGCCGCATGGCCCGTGGATCAAACGATGGTGCTGGTAACCATACCAAACTTATCTGCACACGCACACGGCAATCCAGATCGGCCAGTGAGCCCCACTTTGCGCTATAAAATTCAAACCTAAAAACCCTTGTCGGTTAAGCCGACGACCACTGAAATCTCTTCCCAGGGATAACTTCGATTAATTAAAGAATCTACAAGAACAAGCATATTCCTAATTGCTTTTTGGACAACAATTCCAGCCTCCACAGCCATGGATCCATGTGTATTCAAGTTAATACATTAAAAGAAAGTTTTTCATTGATTTCTAAAGCCACGTTGGAGGGTGCAGGAGAGCTCGTATCTGCAAATTGAGAGAGACTGACTCCTTCGGCAGCATTTTTTTCTTATTATTATTTATTTTTTTCTCTGTAGCAATCACATCCAATTCATGACGCTGAAAGCTCTACAAATGATTATTTAGCTGCCTCCTTTTCCACACTTCAAACAAAAACAGAAACACGGCATAGTACAGGCATAGGCAGATGTATCCCCAAGAAGTATCAACGGTAAAGTAGACAAAAATAAAATGTCCACTATGATGTGTAGGTAGGGAATGAGACTAATGTAGTTTATGAAAAGAATAAAAGCATAATACATCGATGAGTGCATAATTTGTATAATGGATATAACATCCTTTCTCTGACCATTTTTCTTTCCTTAGATGTTATATCTCTTTTTCTACAAACTAAAATTCTTCTAACTGTATAAACCTTTAATCATGCCAAAATGTTCCATAAGATGGCCAAAATGTGCCAACAATATCATCCAATCCTTTGTTTGGTACTAACATCAGGTTGAAGAGTTCTACCAAAATCTTGTAGTAGATGGTGCTATGACATTTGTTGTCCTATGCCCATTTCAACATAAGTAATCTTCAAGGTCATAGGATTTTCAAATGAGCCAACCAATAATTAGTGATCAATAATCCATAATACTATGCTCAAGTTTAGGTTAAAATTATTTTTTATGGCCTTTGACATGGACAAAGTAGGGATGAAGATGTTTAAAGTTTCTTTGATTCACAATGCTATGTACAAGATTATCATACATAATGTTTTTCCCATCAAATGATCATTAGGTATATTTACTCAAGGGTAGAGGTTATAAAAGATTATAAGAGGGAAGTGTGTCATCAACATCTCCTACTTGCTTTACAAGGTCTTAATATAGAAAATCAAATATATGGCCTAGGATAAAAGGGATATTTATGTATTTCTAGGATTAGTCAAAAAATTTATAAATGTATAGGCATAATTAAGCATGTGGGAAGGCATCTTACAATACTTGGAATGATGGACTAGGAGAACATAATGGAGGGGTGGGGGCGGGGGTGTGGGGGGGCCCTGAGGTCATTGGGAAAGTACCCAATTTAGAGGATGAGATGCCTTCCATAGAGGCATTCTACATCTATTTTTTAGATCAAATCTGCATGTGCCAAATGAAGGCATCATCCATGTCTTAAGCTTCTCAATGTATACAAGTGTGATAACCTAGTAGATCTATCTCCCAACCTCCTAGTTTCAACCTTAACCAAAGCTATGAGTCTCTTCCTAGTGGTAGTTTTCAACCCATTATGCACATTGAAGGTGAGTGGTAGGCTTTTACAATTCATAGTGATGGATCACTAGATCTTAGAAACAACATTCTATACATGATGAGAGCAATCATGGGTGGTAAGGCTATAAGAAAAAATCTCTTTCAATTTTATTTTTCCTTATTGTATGATTCACCCATGATCTATCATATGTCCTTGCTTAGTCTTACATCCATCTTCCTTCATGGAGTATCTCCTCTTTGTATAGATTAAGGCATAACATGCACAATGTTCAATATGTAGTGGAAGTCCTCTAGGTATTCACCAATCAACCTAGAACTAGTTGTTAGATAGAGAAAGAGCAAAGGATAGATCTAGGTACCAAGTTGTTATTGAAAAACATTGTTAACATAGTAGAGACTAAACTAATCAAGGTACATCCTAAGTTAGAAACTACAAATGCTTATAGAACTTTCTATTTGAGGAAGCTATGAAGAAGTCAGCAGGAGGTATAATGATTATAGTAATAACTAACATATATTATACCATTGGTATGAGCATCTCTCATGATCACTCTAGATATGTGGATCAAGTGCCTACAATCTAAGTTATTTTAGGTGTAATAGGTTGGTGAAGAGGCCTTGTTTATGAAATATGTCTTAGAGTAGCAAATTAAAATAGTAGAACATTAGTTCCAAGAAAGAAAGAAGATAAGCCAAGAGAGAAGTAGGTACTCTTCCTTTTCCATTAGGTATGCAGGTTAGAAGATGATAGTCAAATCATGGCTCAATTTTAGAACAAATATCTTCATGTAGAGAAATAACATTGGAACTTGTGGCAAGAGCTAGTAGATAAGACTATTAGAAAACCAATGAACTCAAAAAGATTCATCTCATTAAGTAGGAAACATGGAACATCAATGTATGTATACCCTACAAACTTGTAGCTTTGCTTAATAAATGAGTAACTAGAGAGAGACATGAGATGAAGGAGAAATGAAAAATCTTTCATATCAAACTTTGACAAATGGCCATAAGTAAGCTAATACTATAGAAGAAGATGGACTTGTTGAAGAACATGCACATCCTCTACCATGAAGCAACTATTGTAGTCCTTGAAAAGAGACATAAGGAGATAGAAGATGATGTGCAAGTGGAATGGAGGAGGTATCTTTATAATCATGGTATTGTAAACTTGTAAAATTGTATTTCTTTTAGTGAGGTGATTTGTATTATATTATAGTCATGTTATGTAAAGTTATATAATTATATTCCTATGCATTGATCATGTCATGTGTTTGGTCCTAGTTTTGTGGTTTGAATGTTAAAGCTATGAGATTAGATTTACTCATTCATGAGAAAATAATGGATTATCTAATGATATTTTATAAGTTGATTATAAATCCTAGACTCATGAAGTATTTAACAACCCATGTTTGTGGTCTTTGTGTGTATGGTTGAGGTTTCTACCTTCTAGGTTTGCATCCTAGCCTTCCTTATTGCACTTGCAAGTTTTGTAAATGTCTCAATCTTTGTAGAATATTTCTTACTTTATTAAGGTACACTAGGATCCTTTTGACATGTTCCCTAATATTCTGGCTTTCATTTAGGCTGGAAAGATAAAGTGTGCTAGGGAGGGGATGTGCTAACTACCCTGCATTAGTGCATCCCTTGTCTTTGTGTAGGGATGTTGATGCATTTCCTTGGCTAACTTGGTTTGGCCCCTTTGCTTCTAGTGTGCTTTTTGTATCCTTATGGGTTACCTAGGCTACACTAATAGGCCTTCATTAACACCTGGGCACTAGCGAATCTTTGTTATTATGTTGCAAAAACTATAAATATCCAGGATGAGAACTCACACAAAATAATTCATTGATAGAATTTTCATTTAGCTCTTGATGTTTAGTTTTGTATTTTAAGAGCTCTTCCTAACTTGGGTAAGTTGATTTTCTTCCTTATCTTGCATGTGTTTTGAGTCATCACTTTTACAATTTTAGCTAGACTCTATCAGAGTGCTACCTTACTTGCATAGCCCAAAATGGTTTGGTCAATGCAAAGTTTAATGTTTGTATGGTGAATAAAGCTCATGATATTTTCTTATTCAATCATTGCTGCCTTAAACATTAAAATACTAAAAATGTTTATTTAAATTTTTTTGATTAATCTACAACGATTTGTTCCTTATCTAAGGATATCATAACTATACAACATGGTGTTGGTCCATCGAGGTCATGACTAAAAATCATTTTATTACATTTCATGTGTGGTGTTGCACCCATTCCTAAGAGGGATTACAACATGAGCATTACGCCTATTCCCAAGAGGAATGACAATGTATATGTGTTTATGTTTATTTTGTTTCTTATAAATATAACATTCATAAAAATGACAAAACATAAAATTATAAATATTTTCTCTAACTTTCATAGTGGTAATATAAGTTTTTATTTGAATCATATGTGTCATAATCTCTTCTATATTTATTGAATACAACGATATATACAAGTGTTCTTAGTAATCCACTTAGCATTGTCTTTGAAGCTTACAATTAGATCACATAGCATTATGGATGATAAATTCCATTGTGTTGTATCTAATTTGGCTTTTTTCTACATAAGTCAAAGTTTTGAATATATACTATAGCTTCTTAGCTCAAAGCCATTTTCAGTAGTCTAGATTTATCATCCTACATATCTACAACTTGGTGTCTAGTCTATCTTCAACTCTTGCCAAAAGTGAGTTTGATGTTGTCTATAATGTCATTTTTGGTTCTTATTCTCTAGCTTTTAATTTTGATGTCTGATGTGAACTCCTATTTCAATTCTAACTTATTATTTATTGTGGTAAACTAGCTTTTTGATGTTCAACGTTAGCTAGTTCTTTGATGCCCAGTGTTGATCTTGATTTTGACATTCAACATCAATTTTCATAACAATCATCTATACATCAATTTTTCCATCTAGAATCACCCAAAACATTCTAGAAGATTTTTTGGGCTCCAATAGGTCATTTCTTCATGATATTTAAGGCATGTTTGGCCTATAAATAGAAAAATACCCCTAAATAAAAAGGGATTGGGTATCATTTTTGTTCGACATCTTGACAAATTGATGAGCATTTTGGCTCCTACATTTTCACTTTGTGAGCATTCTTGGCTTCTTCCACTAAGTGAAATTTGCTTTTACTTATTAACAATTTGCAAACCTCTTCTAAAGACTCTACCTTTGCAAAAAAATTATTCTCCTACTAGAGATATTAGTTCCTTTGATTTCTCTCCCTTTTTTTCCTACTGACACATTTGTATCTCCTTCATGTCATCCTTATGATACATAGATAATTTCTTGAAATCAAGTCAACATGCCAATTTGAATGACTTCTGTTACTTAGTCAACTTTAAAATATATGACATTCTTGTGATATCTACATTAAGTGCACACATCAAAGAAGGAATGGGATAACACAACTCCTCATTAGACATGTCTGATTCCTTGTACATCTCCTAGAACATTCACAACAAATTTCAATTCTCTTTGTTCTATAATCTTGGTTTGCTCATTTTCGTACTTCCTATTTCTAGCATTTTTTAGATCTAATGCAGATTGATATTTTTCATTTCCTTTTTAGATCTAGCTTTTAAATGAATCAAATCTATCTCAATTTACACTCCATTTTCAAGAATCCTTACTACCAACCACTCGTACATTTTATTTTACATATGTGGATCTTATGTATTTTATTCTCTTAGTTATTCCATGCATGCTACTTTTTTGCTTTTTATCTACTATTGTTTGGTAAGAACTCTTGTCTCAATTTTTTGGATTTTTCCAACAACTTGTAAGTACCCTTTTGATTTTTGGAAGATTAATTAAGAGATTGATTTTCTTGGACTATTTGGTATACATGAAATTGCTTGGATTAGTTTTGTGTTAGGTTGTGATAAACCTTGTATTAAAATGATCTTTACCGTAACATCTTTCTAGTACTAGATGAGAAATCTTTGCTAAACTAACATTGTTTCTAGGACTTGTTTTGTTTTATGTTCCTATAGTCTTTTTCTCTACTTTCTCTAAGTATTAGTGACATGCCATGTTAAAGCACTGATGTTACACGATTCACTTTGACTTCAACATTCTTGTTGAATAGAAACTTCTTACCTTCTTTTTTAAGTGTGAAGCTATTTGCAAGGATGAATTGACACATTAGTAATAGTCCTATGAAGTTGCCATCACTTTTTTAGTTTCATCTTTGGCATCATCCTCTAATTCAATCTTCTTCAAGATTTAGAATCTCATTTAACTGAGGAGAACTCATGGATTTTTAGAAGAACTAAACCTAATGGACTACAAAATAGCTTATGCCAAATGAGAGCTATACTATCTTCTGATACTAGATATGTTCAATTTCATAGCAAAGTATGAGTGTAGTAATGATCTACCATCTTTCCTTTCCAATCTAGATTGTCCTATTGAAATAGATAGTGAGAAAGCTAAGGAAGTTTCAGAATTCATCATGGATTAGGAAAAGATGCAAGAACACATACATTTATGGATTGAAGAGGTTAAGATAAAAAACACCCTTTATCAACCTCTCAATTCTTACATCACTCTTAGAAAAAGGAGAGGAAGCATGGCTTCTAAATCTAACATCCACTTGATAGATGAAAATGAATAGCAACCAATAGGAGAGCTTGCCAAAAGAAATTCTTTGTCACACCACATCTACAGCATCAACATTAGAATTTCTTAAAATGCTTTACTTGGATCTATTCCTCCTATTACAAAACCATATAGCCTTCTTGAAACCACTATTCCTCCCTACCATTTGTTCCCTCCTAATAATATCATTAATTCTTATCCCATTTTCCAATCCTTTGTTCTATCTTTTGCAACCACACATTCCATTCCTTAACCACAACCCACAATACCTCCTTTCTAGTGTATTTCACTTCTTACTCCTATTGTCTGACCACTATTTAGCATTCCTCAACCTATCACCTTATCTTTCTTTCTAGTATATCCACCTAACCCAATATCATTACGTATACTTATGCCTATAACCTTTGGACCAATTTCTTATGTATGTATTCCTTTAACATATAACCTACTACCATAGCTTAATTCACTCTTAACTCTTCTAGAACAAATCCATAGCTATTGGCACTGCTTAATGACATTATACTCCATCTTCAAAACATTGAAGATAAGTGAAAAAGGCAATGATATATTGAACTAGTAGGTAAAAATGGAGGTGTGAGGGGAGTGCGAGTCACACCCCATTGTAGTTACTCAACTCACTAAAAATAATACCAAAGGTAGTTGTAGCTTATAGTCAAGATTGTAGTTAGACTATGAGGAACTACGAGTTGCACTATATCCACACTTGCTGATCCCAAGTACTTTTACAACTACAATAAAGGAAATGACATGAAAAATAGGGTAAAAATGAGGAAAAGCAATAAAACAAAGGAAAAATTTTGTGATATAAGAATAACTAAGGTGTTAGTGCTTAGTAAACATCAAGACATTGGATGATCATTAATTTACTTACTTTCAAAGAATAATACAAATGTAAAGCATTGCCACATTAGACATTCATGAGCATTATTTGCCAATGTAACCTTTTCTTATGGCACTATATCTTTCAAAAATAAGTAATTTTCTCTACTTAAAGTAGTTGTTGGTAATGGAAATTATTAATGCATCAACATGAATAACCTTATAGTATGGCCATGAACAGTAGAGAGCTTATCATTCAAAACAATACATTACTTAATAGTTGTTTTTCTTAAGCAAGTGTTATTATGATTATGGAATTGTTGTACTACCATCAAAACATGATTCGTAAAAAATAGAAACTTTGTTCCTAGTGTAATTCTATGGTTGTGATGAGATGAAATTTTCTATTAAAAGGACATTCTCAGATATGTACATCTCCAATAGAGTATGATTGGTTGTTATATTGCCAATAGAACATGGTTTGTAAATAATGAAATCTTTGCTCCTAGTATAGGTTCAATCCCTATGCAACTCATTCCCCATGAGAATTCCCATGGTTCATGTTTTATATCTCACAACATGTCTTATCCCAAGTTCCCAATTAAGGAAGACCCAGAGCCTCAAGTTTATCATGAAATAACATATTGAGGTAACAATATGCCTAGTACAAATCAAAAGAAGTTGCCCACTTTTCCAAGTGGAAAGCTAATGAAATCTATCCATTGGATGGAATCCCATCATCCAACCATTTCTCTATTTATTTTTAACCTAAAATTTATAATATATGATTACAATTTCCTTGAATAAATAAGATACCAGAAATCCATCCCATAAGACAAGTCAAACCTCCATAAAATTAACTCATTGAAGCACTAAATACCATGAAATATATGTTGCCATTGATACTAAAAAAGAATTGATAATAGAAATGACCACAACTGATGAGTGGCGAGGTACCCTTACACTCAACCATACGAATACGAGCGTGTATGCGCGATCCGGTTGAACTCCGTAGACTAAATGCCTTAACGCCACAAGAAACACTTGGGGTTAATCGTTCGTTGTCTTCCCAGGCTTGCTTGTATGTGTCACAGTGTATGGTTAAGCAAGTCTGAGGTATATGATTTTTTTGGTATTTTTTGGTTTATCTCCTAAGCTATAAGGTAAAGGGTAGAGAAGCTAAAGCTAACTCTAACTACAGCACTAAGTCCTAGTGTCAACATCTATTCCCACTTACCGTACACACCCTGAACTGTGCAACTGTGGCTACCAAACGCTAATCGTTACTGGGATCACCACACGTAACGCACGTGCTCGAAGTGGTCATACTGAGGCACTTAACTAACCTATGTGCGACAAGCAGCCAATTCCTTGACTAGCCGTACACATCCGTAGATGCTCGTAATCAAGTCGTACTTGTCCCACGCTCTAGGAGGAAAGGGTTGAGAGAATCTATTCGCGATGAGTAGCCGATTCCTTGGCTAGCCGTACACATTCGTCAACGCTCGTAACCAAGTCGTACTCATGCCACGTCACTAGGAAAGCAGTAAATAACATTAATTAAGCCTATCCATGCACTACAAGGTTTATCTGCAAAGCTCGTCTTTATTGTCGTACACAACTTGCGTTCAGGTACAAAGCTGCTCGAATAAAGAACTGTTCACTTGGGGGACTCCTACTGCGGGCACATGGAAAATATTCTATCTCTAGGGTGATCAATCTGCTAGAGCTTTGCTACTTTACACCTATGATGAGAAATGAGGGGAGTGCCACCTCTTATTTATAGATATGGCAGCGGACCGCGATATCGCGTACGTGATATCGCAGGGAAGGACGTGATATCGTGTACGCGATATCGCAGGGGATGCGATATCGTGGCCTGTGCAATTCACGTCTCATCAACAACCATGCATAAGTATTAATAAAAACATAATGTATGACTCATAATACCTATCACCTAATTCTTGTAGAAAAATGAAGCACATAACAACAAAGTTATAAATCTGTCACAATGAAATAAAATATTAGGATCAAACAATCTCATAAGAACCTTCAAAACCAGTTCATGATTAGATTAAATTTAGCTTGCTAGAGGGAAGCATCCATTAAATCAATTGTCTTACTAACAAGGAAGGGGTCTTGTCCAAAATAATGTTTTAGTTGTTAACCATTCACACATAAGGACTTAGAACTACTAAGCCTAGAAATGGCAATTGTACCATTACCTAAAACCTTGATAGTTGTATATGGTCTCTCCCAATTACACACTAATTTCCTAGCAATTTTTTTTATAAATCATATTAAATAATAAAACTAAATCAAATTCTGAGAAAAACTTCCTCATAATCTTCTTATCGTGCCACATTTTCATCTACTTATGCAAACATTGTCTATCTAATGCATGCATACAATCTCCATCTAGATGGTTTAAAGAAAATAAACAAGTAGAAAGATAAGAGTCTGAGTTCATTTCCAATTGATGTTGCATTCGAAAAGACTTATTTTACATAGAAGAAGGAACAAGACATTACTTACCAAATGCTACTTCATATGGAATAAAACCAAGAGATGATTTATATGCAGTATGAATGGCCCATAATGCATCAAGTAAACGATAAGACCAATCTATTTTATGATCTTCTACAACTTTCTCCAAAATATTTTTAATTTTCTTATTCATGCGTTCAACAAACCTATTCGATTGAGGATGATAGGTAGTGACAATATGATGTGTAATTCACATCATATTTAATAAATTTTCCATTATATCATTGACAAAATGGGTATCCTAATTACTAATTAAAATTCATTGATGCTTGAAACATGGAATAAAATCCTCTCTCAAGAATCAAACTACTATTTTTGCATCATCATGCCTAGTTTCCTTTTGCAAGATCCATTTAGTAACATGATCAATGAAAACTAAGATATATTTACACGAATTACTTGATGGAAAAGAAACCCATGAAATCAATGTTCCAATAATCAAAGGGCTCACACTCCACCAAGACTAGCAACAATGGCATGTCCTAGCATTTTGTGAGCCCTCCCATTCATTGGAATTAATCACATCACCTATAATATGCATAAGTATTCCTAAACATGATGGACTAATAAAAACTAGCATGGAGGATTTTGTATGAAGTTTTCTTACCTACAAAGTGACCTCCACATACTCCATCATGATTCAAAGCAATTACTTCTTCTTGTTCATGTTCAGGTAGACATCATCAAATGATCTAATCCTTACAAATCTTGTACATGAATGGGTCTTCCCAAGTGAAACATTATGCCTTGATTACCAAGGCCTATTTTTGTCCCTTGGTCCAAAACTTTAGTAATTTACATACAACTAAATAATCAGCAATATATGCATACTAAGGATCTTGAACTTTAGGGATAACAACCCTAGCCCAACAAGCAAACAACTATTCATTAGGAAATGAATCATTAAAGGTGTGAGATATCTCCAAATCTAAATTATGCTCTAATTTGGACAAATGATCTACCACTAAATTCTTAGATCCCTTCTTATCATGAATCATCAAATCAAATTCTTGCAACAAAAGACACCAATGATTTAACCTAGGACTTTTAGTTCTCTTATTATGCAAATACTTAATAGCAACATAATCACTAAAAACTATAGTACAAAAACCAATTAAATAATGACAAAATTTATTTAAATTATATACAACCATTAACATCTCATTCTCTATAGTAGTATAATTAATATAAGTAGAGATTATTATCTTAGAATTATAATAAATAACATATGGAACATTATCTTTACGCTAACCCAATACTGATCCAATTACAAAGTCTAAGGCATTTCTCATAAGTTCAAAATCCTTGCTTTAATCAGTGTACCATCCAAAATCGTCGATGCAAGGCTGGAATGAAACAAACACCGGGAGATCCACGGAAGAAACACAAAAGACCCTACCTTCGCTTGAGGGCACGCTAGAATGGACGAAGGCAGAGTGTCTTGAATGGTCTGCGCGCAGATCAAAAGAGGACTTCCCCAATGTACGCACTTTGCAATGCGTTGGGTTATACATAAACAATGCACATTAAACGTAAACCGTAATGTAAACAGGCACAATAACCTAAATGGGAATGTAAATGTAAACTGGAAAAACAAAGAAATCTACAATAAATCTAGGCAAAATATAAACTGTTTTGTATTGAAAAATGATTACAGTGTGCACCGGTCAGAACGCAGTTGTGGATTGATCACAAGGTGGACGTTTAGCCCCAATGGGTGATGACGAGTGCTGGAAGATGCAGGTTTTGGGTTGCAGGGAAATGCAGCGTCCAAGTCTGATGCCTAGTGTATAGAGGTTGATGCCCAGATTTGTTAAGTGTCCTAGATTCAATTTTTGTCTCTGTTTGTAAAAATTTCCAACCCTAATCTAGTGAAAAATCAGGGTTTTTATAAGATCTTGGGCGTTAGATTCGGATTTGGAAGGAGATGAGTGGCTGTGAGGTGAGAAAAATTTAGATCGGGAGACAGGTGGTGCGTTGACCGAGTGCAGGATACGTTACAATTGTGCAACATGTAGCATACATGTTGGTGTATGAATGCCCAGCGTATAGGATTGTAACGCTCAAAAAACTTAAAGTTTACAAAAGAATTTGTATGTTACGATAAGAATGATGTCTCTGGCTTCTGGATCCATGCTCTGGCCTGCTATTTTTGGCCTCAACATGTCTTGAAATGCTCTGGCATGTGTTGGCATATGTGTACAATGTTCAGCATATGAGAATGGGCGTTAACCTCAGCGTACACCTCAGCATTAGCCTCAGCGTCAACCTCAGCATCAACCTCAGTGTCAACCTCATGAACTGCCATGTTGGATGTCTGACTCTATATGCTAGTGCTTTTCCCTTGATTCCTAAGCACTGTTGATCCTCTAGGGTGTCCGAATGTCAATTTTGACTTCATTTTGATGCAGTTTCGGGCCTGTTTTGGTGGTATACACTGGGCTATACATTGGCCAGCGTATACCAAGGTGTGGCCAGCATATACACTTGAAAATGCATCATTTAGGGCCCAAAATTTGATTTTCAGGTGCTTGTGATGATGCCCAATAGTTGCCCTACCTCTAGGAGTCAATTTCAAATGAAAATATTGCTCTTTGGTGCCTGTTTTGGGCCATTTTTGGTGGTATACACTGGGCTATACGCTGGCCAGCGTATACCAAGGTGTGCCCATCGTATACACTTGAAAATGCATAATCTAGGGCCCAAAATTTGATTTTCAGAAGGCTGAGAGTTGTTGGGGACCTTGGGAAAGGTCCTGGGGGGTCTAGACGCTCAATTTTGGCATGTTTTGGCTCATTTTTAGGGCCCAAAATTTGCCATACGCTGGCCTGTACGCTGGCCAGCGTATAGCCGAGTGTGCAAAACGTATACTTGGTCAAACCCAAGTATTTTGAACCCAAAACATGAAATTCTTGATGCTGAATGTTGATGTAGTCACCTGTGGGTCCCAAGGAACTCTTTCTTGTTCAATTATGCTCCGTTTGATGGTGTTTTTGAGGCCTTCAAGCTTGGTCATGCTGGGGACCAACATGACTTAGCTCAATTTCTATCTACAAGTGTTAGCCAAAATTTTTGTGGTGTTTCAATCAGGTTCTTGTAAAATTGGTAGTGAAGAAATCTTAGCATTTAAAATTTCAAATGCATTTTGACAATCTTTAGTCCATTTAAAAATAATATCTTTTTATAATATTTTTACCAATGCTTGAGTAGTTAATGAAAAATCCTTGAAGAATCATCTGTAAAAACTAGCATGTCCCAAAAATGCACATAAACCTTTAATATTAATGGGAGGAGTAAAATGGGAGATATCCATTATTTTTCTATGGTCTATCAAAATTCTCCTCTTGCTTACAATATGACCTAATACAACACCAAAAGAGACCATGAAACGACACTTTTCCCAAGATAATCTAAGACCTTTATCAACGCACCTACATAAGATTAACTAAAGATGACATGATGGAAGAGAATGAATCACTATAGACTAAAAAATCATCCATGAAAACCTCAAGAAATTAATTAATCATGTCTAAAAAATAGATGTCATAGCTTTTTGAAATATAAGAGCATTACATAACCCAAAGGGCCATTTATTTAATTTGAAAAAATTAATACAAACATGTTACTTTCCTAACTTTTTATGCACCACCTTTATAGGGCTAACCCACTCATAATCTACAATCAAATAAATAATACCTGCCTAATTTTTTTTTTCAAAAGTTCATCTTTTACCACTTGCTTCACAGCTTGGTTTAGCCTCCTACATGATTGTTGTCACTGGCATTAATCACATTGCCTACAATATGCTTAAGATCCAAAGATGACTAAGCAAAAGCCTTAAGTGAATTTGTTAAAACCTAAATCAATCGCTGCTCTTGATTAGTAGTTAAACTTGAACTAATGAACAATGGTTTATTTTGCTCAACATAAATATATTTCAAGTGAGAAGGAGTTCCTTTAAATCTAAAGTTACCTCCTGACCACTCACAACAGAAAAGAAATTCTCTAGTTTAAATAAATCCTTACCATCTAAGGCATCCTCCACTTAAGTAAATAGGAGCTATCTTTGTAAATCCATAATTACATCTTTGTACTCTTCCAACGTTAGTACTTGATGCATCTCATCCCAAGCACATAATTTAGAAGAAACCATGTTTTCTATAGTAGCATTAATTATATTAAGTTCATCAAACTAGAATTGGTTATTAAGATTTTATAAATTAACTAAAAAACTCATATTTGCAAATGTTAAGGTCATCAAACTAGTTTTCACATAGATAATCGCATTCATTGTTGCCACCATGGGCTTGCCTAAAATCAAAGGATAAACATTATTCAAAGAAGATGTATAATAATAAAGCATAATGAATTTAGCAAGATATAAGGCTTTATCCACTTGTATCACAATATCCTCAACAATACCTTTTAACTAAATAGTAGACCCATCTGTCAAAGATATTGTAATATTAGTAGGTTTAATATGATCATAACCCAATGATTGATAAATCTAAAATGGCATTATATTTACACTAGCCCCACGATCCACTAACGCATGATGAAACTTCCTATTACAAATCATGCAAGCAATCATAGGACTACCTAGATTTGCTACCTTTTTAGGCATCCTAGCCTTCAAAATGTTTGGGATATTCTCAGCAAGGGTAACATGCTTGGATATTCTAAGTATCTTCTTCATAGAACAAAGTTCCTTGAGGTATTCAACATATTGAGGAGTACCTTTAATGGCTCTTAATAAGGGAACATGTAAGGTGACATCTCTAAAGAGGTTTTCTAGTTGCTTATCATCTACCTCATTCAATTCTAACCTATGAAGAAAAGATTTCTATGAAGGAGAAGAGTTATTGGGTTCATTTGAAGGAATCATTGGATCAGGTCCTTCCTTCATAGGAAGCTCCTTTATAAAGATTCGTTCAAATCAATCCTCTAACTCTTTGTTTTTAATAGATCTTTGAAAGGGGGTTTGAAGATCTATAATTCTTTCACTTCTAGTAGCCACATTGCATTGATCCATTTTACTTGAAGAAACCATGTGCAATTCTTGTCTCCCTTGATACTTAGGATTTCTTTCTATTTGTGTTGATAATGTATCCTTAGGTCATAAAGCTTGAATAAGCTTAATTATATGATTATTTTGTTGCTACAAGGTATGTTGCAAACTCTCATTTTGTTGTAGCATCTGCTATTGAAACTCATGGTTTTGGTTGGGTCTTTAGGATTGATTAAAATTATTATTATAACTCTGATATTTGGACCGAAATGGAGGATGTAACTAGTAATTTTGATTTTGATTAGAACTCCATCCCCTACCTTACAAAGTTACGCAACTTCTTTGTCCATCTTAAACTTCCTATAATGTTAGCTTGTTCTTTAATAAATGGCAAAATAAGACAATCATGGGCAATATGATCAATATCCTTACAAATTACACAAGAATAAGAAAAATCCATACCTCTAGCTTATGGTTGGTTAGTGTTATGAACTCCTTCATTAGTATGAACTGATGATGCTTACTATTAAAATTGAGAAGATTGGCCTACACAACAGTATTGGTAGGCATAGATAAAGATGATAATTTTTTTTGCCAAACATGTCATCATCGTATGTTCTAGCATATTAGCCTTTTTATCAACTATTTGATCCAATGCATCAAATATTGCTTCAAGTATCATTCGCATAATTGTGTCACCATAAGCAAGATCAATACTCTGCTATGTAACAAGTGTTAAACCATCAATAAAAAATCCTAGTAATTGACATTCTAAAAAGCAATGATTAGGATTCCTTGCCCTTATGTCCTTAAAACACTCTTAGGCTTGTTGATAAGTCTCATTTTCCTTTTGTTAAAAACTTGAAATTTATTTCTTGTACTGAATTTTTGTAGAAAATAAAATTCTATTTAAAAACTCATCCTTAAACCATTTCCAAGATTGAATAGAATATTATTTTAACAACCTATACCATGATATTGCAATATCTCTAAAAGTAAGAGAAAAGACACTCATTTTAGTGCATTCCATAACATTATTACCACATGTAACTAGTAGTGTTTCAAATGCTTGCATATGATGGTATGAGTCTTCTCCATCTATACATAAAATTATGGAAAGGCTGATAAATTTTTCATTTCAACATCTTATCTGGTAGGTAACAAAAGAGGAGAGAGAGTCATAGTTGAAATACCAACAAAAATTCATGTTGCAATTTGTAAGTTTCATTTCCCAACATGAGGAAAGATTTTATTGTAAATGTAAAATTTGTAGTCCATGAGCTATAATCTTGCATACTTTAACTTTTTGGGCCTAAAAAATGCCACAAAAGTTGTTATTCCCTCACTTCCCAAGTGAAAAAAAAAGTACCTCATGTTTATATTTAGGTTTGGAAAGGCTAAAAATGCCTTGGAAATGGCCAAAATTAGCATTTTCATGGTTTTTTGTAAGTGTATAGCCTCAGCTACTCTAGAACCATCTACCCCTGGGTGGAAATGGAATAGATGAAATTTTCCATTTCCAACCTAGCGTGGTCACCACAAAACCTAGCATAGATGCAACTTTGGAATTGTTGGGATTTTCCATTTTGGAAGTGGTAGCATTTTCCATTTTGAAATTGGTGGCATTTTCCATTTTGGAATTGGCAACATTTTCTGTTTTGGAATTGGTGACATTTTCCATTTCCATTTCCATTTTCCCAACAATGGCTAGCATAGCCAGCGTAGAAAGCATTCCCATGGTTTCTAGCATTTTCTATGGTTTTTGTCAATTTCACAGTTGCCAACATTTCTCAGCATTTTTCACATTTGCCATAGTTTCCAACATTTTCCAACAACTTTAGCATAGTCCATCAAGGTTAGCATAGTTGCGATGGTGTTAGCAACGTAGTCACAAAAGTCCATTTACTATTTATAGTAAATGGATGGTTTTGGTGGCTACAGTGGATTCCAAACTTACTATAACTCATAATTATGCTGAGAATTTATGAATGCCTAATAACAACAAGAGCATTTAAACAAATATAAAACTGAATTAAACAAGACTTTTATGTATTTGTTATTGCTCATGCAACTTACATTGATCAGTGGTGTGAAGACTGAATCACAAATATCCAAGCAAAACATGTACCCTACTAATGTAGTGGCCATAGAGGGATCAGTAGCAAGTGTCATTCAGAACCTCAAGCTAGACAGTAAAAAGAATGTTGTAGCAGTGTTGATCTATGGACTAAGGCAAGTTGGCAAAACAACCTTGGCTGATGCTGTGTATGCTTAGCTCAATAACCGGGAGTACAAATACTCAAAAATCAGTCTTCATGATACGTTACAGCATGCATGTCCCAGGTGCCAACGTTCGTTAAAGATATATCAATAAATTTAAGTGACATACCAAATGAGGACGTGGCTGTTAAACTACTAGGAATTGGTGGATTAAGAGTATTACAAATGCCGCAGGATGTGCTTACAAGGCTAAAGCTCATTGCTGCAGTTGAATCACTAGTTGAAGAATCCTTCCACAAAGCAGCTCTTGTTGTTCCGTAATGCATCGTGGAGCATCACTAGCAGCTATGTCATTTCTGTCTTGTTATGGTGTCTACAAATGATTCCTGGGAATTCTGGTGGTCGCAAAATGCATAGCGATCCAGAGCTTGGTGCCCTTACTGCAAATTAGCTGCTGGAAATGATTCCTAGGGATTCTGGCGGTCACACTTTGCTGTCCAACATTTATCCTACTGCTGAAAGGTGGGATGATGTTGCGAAAGTTAGAAAGATGATGAGGGAGAGGGTTGTGTAGTGCTTCTCTTTGACAGTGGCAGCGGAGTATTCATTGGCACCACGAAGTTCATCTCGCCACCATTAATGGAGACACACAAGCTCAATCTGAATGCCCTCGTTGGCCAAATTAGCAGCCTGGATGGTGGCACCCATGGCTACGGCCTCATCGAAGTTGGACGTCCATGACAGAGGAATCCCCGGCAGAAACTCCTGGAGCGACTACTGAATCCGATGAATGCAAGCAGGACCGCCCATGAGCACGACCTCTTTCACGTTCTCGTGCTTCATGCTGGCATCGTGGAGGCAGCCCTCCCCATATTGATGCAGTGCAGGAAGAGTTTCTCATTCAATTCCTCCAACTTTGAGCGCGCGATCCACAGCCTGAAATTGCAGCTATCATGCAGAGCATCCATATCGATCACGGTTTCTTCTGCGGCGGAGAAAGTGCGTTTAGTACGCTCGTATTCGCTGCACAGGCGACGCAAAGCATGAGCATTGGCGGTTATATCAGACGAGGAGGCGGCCTTTTCGTTGTGGCACTGGAATTGGACGATGCACGAAGCAGAAACAGAAACAGAAACAGAGGAGAGAGGAGAATTCAAGGTTCAGGCACCATCCAAGTTGCAGGAGCAGGGCTAACTACACAGCACCTACGCGCCAAGAATCATGACGCAACTGTCCAACGACTACTCTCATTGCAACGTGCTCACAAATTTGGTTTCATACCAGCAAAGTATGCATGCCATCGGACAAATAACTTACCATGCAGAAGTCCAGCAGATTGTTGACGAGGTCTTCTCCGCACTGCACAAACGGTGGCCTCAATATATTTTTTTTTTTTAAGTTAGAGCACTTTATTTTGAAACTGGCACATACTTTATACATACAAACACAATGGTGGTATGTATAGTAAGAAGGCTGGTCAGAAAATATTCAAATGTAGTAGGCACACAATGAACAAGGTTTGTTTTTAAAAAAGAGGGAAGAAACTTGGAAGAATTATTGGAGATTTCTTGTAAAGCATGACTTGCTAATTGCATCAATCCACCCTAAATCCTGTGAGTTCTTTTCTTTTCATTTTGTCTTAGTTGCTTAGCTAATGGTTTAGATAGTACTGTGCTTCACATTTAATTTTAGTATTTTCTGGTTACTCTTATAGTTCTATTTTCATGCAATTCTAGATGTCTATTTGGTTGTCATATAAGAGCTTATGTTGTCTTTTGAAAAGCATCTTGAGCAATGTAATAGTAATGTCATTATGAAATTGCCTACTTGAGTCTAGAGGGTCTAGAAAATATTTGATATTTTTGAGCTAACTTCAAACAACTTCATTTTATTTAAAGTCTTTTCCTTGATGTTTTAACCTTAAAATTGTTAAATCTTTTTTGATAGCTCTATTATTTGCAATTCTTGACAACTATTTAAATAGCCAAATAATAGCTTGTATTTTGTCAGTTACAAAGCATTTTGGTAGTTTAATGAGAGTGTCTTTTACGAAATTGCTTATTGAGCTCAAAGGGTTTAAACAATTTGTAACACTTTAGATTGAAATGGAATACCTTTATTTCGAAATGTTTTCTCATGTTCAATTTATCTCACTTAAATATTTGAAATTTCACACAAATATGCTTTCCTTTTTTCTTCTCTTTTAAATCCATGGAATCTTGCTCTATTTCTAATTTTCTTGTGGATCTTTCTCTTTAGGGAAAATTAAGAGTAGATTTTTGCATAATTGTGCTTAAGCATTTTTGTGAAATTTTATTTGTTTCAAGCAATGTACTATAAGGACTATATAAACTAATTAACTTGATAAAATAGGAATCTTTAATAACTCAATATTCAACAAGGTTAGCTGAATTTCTATTATAATAGTCAATTAATAGCAAACACACATTTACTATTAGTTTGCTCTATAACCATTGAGTTTGTTTAGAGGTATATGGGCATTGGTGTTGCGAGAGATCAGCAAGCACCTAAACTCAAGTTTGAAGAAACACCTTTGTTTCCCATGATTCTAGTTGTGAGACCGTAGGAAAAATTTGATGGTCCTAAACGGTTGCCAACACACACCTATAAAGCCCAAACATATATGCCTTATTACAATTCCACCACCAATTTGACATAACAACACTATAACTTACTACATAACCTAAGAGCACTTTTCAACTAAGAGCCTTTGCAACCCCTGATACCTTTTGGAGAAAAACTAGTATCTATGCTGAGCATAGAGACTTCCACATGGTACCATTGCACCTAAGGTGGAACACCAATCCGTGACCACAATTGTTGATTCTGGTGGAAACTACTATAGGGTTTCTAAAATCAGAAGTTGGGGAAGTATCCAAATCATGGAGTTTCAAGTGCAAATCATAAACTCTAACAAAATTCAAGTTCCTTCAAGCCACTTTTTGTGCATGATGAGTGGTGAGGTACCCCTACACTCAACCATACGAAACAAGCGTTGCA
>MNCI01015922.1:30257-48677 GCA_015680685.1 Gnetum montanum | reverse complement strand
TGATGAGTGGCGAGGTACCCCTACACTCAACCATATGAAACAAGCATCGCACGTGCGATCCGGTCGAACTTCATGGACGGACTAGTTGTGGCACCTAGATAGTTATCCTTAGGTCGGAGTTCGCTGCCTTCCCACCTAGAGTAGTATTGCATTTTTCACGTATGGTTTAGTCCAGATGAGGTGTATGATGTGTTCCTAATCTATGCTACTCTTGAAGGTAGTGGAAAAGAATATTAACTAAGCTAAGCTAGGAGGAAAAGGGTAAGAAAATCTAATCTAGCATAAGTGCGATGAGCAACCTATTCCTTGATCAACTGTACACATCTTGGACCTCATGCACGGCTACCACTGGGATTACCAAGTGCAAATCCGAGATACGCCACTGAATTACCAAGCATAGATCCTAGATACGCCACTGGGATACACCACTAAGCTACCAAGTAGTCACACTTAAATGCTCGTAATCAAGTCGTACTCATTCCGCGTTCTAGGAGTTTTAGGGTGAGAGAGAGAAATAGTAAATAACATTAAATAAATAAACAAACAAATAAATGACAAAGTGAATGCTACAATGATGAAGTAATCTCGATCTTTATTGCCAGTCATGTGCATGTCCAAGTACGACACACTCAAATAAAGACACCATACAATTACATTCACCACACTGCGGGCAGACACGGGAAAAATAATCCAAACTAGTGTAGTCAACTCATTTACAAATCCAAAACATTTTCCATTCCATTGTAAAACCATATTCCATCCTAGAAGCCTTATTCTCTCTAAAAACTTAGTTTCCATTCACAAAATCCAATTCTATTTGAAAATCCCATATCCCATACCAAAAACATTTTTCATTCCAAAGGACATTTTCCATTTTGAAAGCCCTATTTCATTTAAAAACCCAGTTTTCATCCAGAAGCCCTGTTCTATTTTGAAAGACCAATTCTAGAAGTCCTATTCCAAAAAACCTCTTTTTACCACTTTCACCACTGATGGGATGTGATATCACATGGGCCGTGATATCGCGTACATGATAAGCCGCGATATCGCATCATCCCCTACGATATCGCGTACACGATATCACGGTGTGCCACCAAGTCTATAAATAAGAGGCGGCTCTCCCTTGTTTCTCAATCTAGATCTAGACCCTTTGTGAAAATCTGGTAGTTTTACCTCTCCAGAGATAGAATAATTTCCATGTGCCCATAGTAGGAGCTCCAAAGTGAACGGATCTTTATTCAAGTAAATATTGTACCTGAACATGAGTTTATGTACGACAATAAAGACGAATTGTTGGATAAACCTTGCAATGCATGGAATAGGCTAAATAGGACTTTACTTATTGTTATTTATTGTTTATCATTTAAATGCTTTATTAGTTAATTAAATCTCTCTCAACCCTTCCCCCGTAGTTAAGTGCATTCAATACAACACTTAACCAATGCAACCTTGGTTGTATTGAATGCATTATGCTTGGCAATCTCAGTAACGAATAGCGTTTGTTAACCAAGGTTGCATTCGTTCAAGGTGTGAACGGTAAGTGCGAATGGATGCTGATGTTAGGTTAATTAAGGCTTAGTTAGTTAGTTAAAAGTTAATTAGTCTCTTCACCCTTCACCTCATTAGCATAGGAGATAAAACATAAAAACTATAAAAATCACATACCTCAGACTTACTTAACCATACAACCGTGACAAATACAAGTAAGTTTGGGAAGACAACGAACGATTAACCTTAAGTCTTCCATGAGGTGTGTAGGCACTTAGTCTATGGAGTTTGACTGGATCGTGCGTGAAAATGCTCGTATTCGTATGGTTGAGTGTAGGGGTACCTCGCCACTCATCATTGGAATTGTTGCTGAGGACTAAGTGTTTGTGCGCTAAGTAGAACATAGGAAATTATCCACATCGTTGGGAGCTTAAATGAACCCTTAGGGTTAATTAGAAGAAAATTAAATAATGGGTAATCAGCACACCGAATAGGACACAATGTCTTCTTCTTCTTCTCATAAAAGCACTTCACCACCTAGGGATAATACAAGAGACAGTCGGTGATCTAACACACATAACCAAAATTCACCAGTTCCTCAGGAATTTAGTGTGGTATATATTCATCCTGATGAGTATATACCCAATTTTACTTTTATCCTCCATCAAGATGAACAACTGCGTTGGTGTGATTTACAAGGTAACATAGTATTACCCCCAAATCGTGCAGTCCCTAACATGCTCCTTTGTGCTCTTGCACAGATCGGTATGACGTAGCTATATGCTGAATATGTTGTGAAAGATTATAACACAAGGGACTACCATCCCACAGAAGTGCAACGTCAATGGGACTTGCGGCAAGAGAGTCGCCACACATTGTTGAAGGGTAAAGGCCCCCGTAATGCTTTGCCCGTCATAAGAGAAGTTAAGGGTGGTGAACCTATCTCAATAGGTTCTCCACAAGATGATGTTCCCCCTCCTAATGATAGTGTGGAGATGGGGTATCAGAACATGTGCTCCATGATATACAACCCTGGTTCTGATCCCCATGAACATCAACTGTTCACTGAGAGAACAAAAACACATGATAAGGATAAGCATTCTGATCGTCATCATGATCGAGGCCGTAGCAGCCAAAGAGAAGGCAAGAGACATCACCATGGTGATGGCTCTCCTTCTTCTTCTCCTTCATCACATCACTCACCCTCTCCTTCCACATCAAGATGCAGTCACCAAGAGCATAACGGTGAGGATAAGGGTAAGCGAGATGAGAGACCTCGACGAGAGAGTCGAGAGAGAGGACAAGGGCAGTCAAGAGAATCAAGGCATGAAAGAAGGAAAAGTAGGAAACAACATAGACATCATAGATGTCATGAAAGATATGATCATGAAGAACCCCTACTTGCCACCTGAAGTATGCTAGATATTACGGAGGCAGTTAGAATACCTACAAGGCATCAGAAAGATAGTCGGATCAAAAGATTAGATATGAATAATATCCCACGCTTCGAAGGGGGATACAACGCTGATTCGAAAAATCATTTATAGACATTTCAAGATGCCTGCACCTTGCAAAAAATTGAGAACAAGTGGTAGAAATTAAAGTTGTTTCCTAGGACACTCATAAAGGAAGCAGAAAGTTGGTACCGATCCTTAGAACCAGAAACCATTAGGAGATGGAGTATGATGTTAGAGTTGTTCAATGATAAATACCAAACATACTCCAGAGTGTCCAACTTGAGTAAGCAGATCCAAGGATGGAAGCAGGGTAATCACAAACCCTTGGATGCTGCCATGGGCTGATACTATGCATTGCTACATCATTGCCTAGGCCATGGTTACGCATAACGGGATCAACTATGCCACCTTGTAGATGGGCTAAGACATGAGACCAGGAGAACCCTTGGGACATATGCCCAAGGGAGATTATTTGAACTTAGATCCCATGAAATTCATTGATTTTTGGAGCAAGTAGCTAAAGAAGAAGGGGAGCTATGGAAAAGAGAAAGCAAAGAAGAATATAATCATGATCCTTCCCTCTGAAAGAAGGGAGTGAGATTCTGTGATGTAGAGGATGAGTCACCACTCAAGGAGTTGGTGAATAGAAAAACCTTGCCACTTCAAAAGCTAACAATGGAAGTATCAGCTAAGGCAGATGAAATATGGAGCTCCTTAGATAGCAAAATTGAAACTGTCCTGAAAATCGTAGAGGAATCTAAGGAGGAATGAAGTAGTAACCATGGTAAGAAAAAGTGGAGAGATTTAGGCCATGCATGTGACAAGGGTAAGGAAAAAATGACTATCTCCGATGAGGTTGTGGATTCTGACACAGACAATGATGGTGGATGTGAGATCTACCAATATGACCATCCTAAGGGATGTTGTCCAATAATCTCACATCTACAAAATTCTGGGGTGTATGCGCTCAACCCAAGACTTAATAGACAGCAAGCACCCCGAAGGTTACCTTATCCCCAAGGTAACCCAAGGCAGTTCCACCAACTGTTAACATATTATCCAAGTGGAACTCCACCACAACCTATCAGGTAACATCAATAGTGACAACATCCACAGTCATGGGGGATGCCACCACCTAGACAACAATACCCTTACCAGCAACCAAACCCGTATGGCTATTACGTGCAATAGCCGGTTTCTCCAAGTGACTCTATGATCACACAACCCCACAATGTCACTACCAAGTTTGGGAGTATTTTAGGACTCCTTCTCCTACGGAAGACACACCACACGCGTACCATCCTCCGAATCCGACCACCACTCATCCACCAATAGTTCCACTACCACTTGCTCCAACAATGCAAGGAGAACTTCCCACTCAACTATAGCAACGTAATGCTACGAGAGCTATAAAACTTCAACCCATTGCTGGTTCTGACAACCACAAAAAGAGAAGACCTTTCTTTAGAACCAAAAGCCCAAACAAGCTCTCACAACCATAAGCGGTTGAGTCTATGCACACTCCTCCAACATACAAGGCTTCGGAGCTCTCTTCAAATCAATAGGGCTTAACATATATGGTTATGTTAACACATACCGTTACCAACTGGATCAAGGTGGGCTACCTTCCCAAGAAACTTTCTAACCCTGGAGGTCCCTTAATCTACCTCTATACCATCTGAAATTGTCGGTGCAAGGCTGGAATGAAACAAACACCGATAGATCCCCAGAAGAAATACAAAAGACCCTACATTTGCTTGAGGGTGAGCTGGAATTGACGAAGGTAGAGTACCTTGGGTGGTCCGCATGCGGATCAGACAAGAATTTCCCCAAACATATGCCAATGTGCAATACGCTGGGTTATATGTAAATAGTGTAATAAGCGTAAACCAGAATGTAAATGTGCAGAAATATAAACAAAGAGATAGGTAAGAATGAATGCAAACTATAACAAATATTAATTGGAATGAAGAGATTTTATTGCAAAAATGAGGATTATAGTGCACCAGTCTGAACGTAGTTGTGGAACTAACACAAGGTGGATGAAGAGCCCTGATGGATGCGGATGGATGATGGTATGCTGGTTTGGACTACAGGCACATCATGAAGGCTGTATGGTCTGCAGATAGGGTTGAAGTCCAGTGTGCAGGGTTGATTTTCAGATTTTTGCTAAGTGTCCTGATTCCCATTTTTTGTGTCCATTTTTCCAAATTGCCCACCCCAATCTAGTCAAAAATTGGGGTTTTTATGAGCTTTTGGGTGTTGGATTCAGATCTGGAAGGGTATGAGTGGCTGTGGGTGAGAGAATTTTGGGTCAGGTGACATGTGGCTACATTGTCCGAATGCAAAGAGAATTACAACTGTACAGCGTGCTGCATGCTAACATGTACATGCTGGACGTATGAACCCAGCATACAGACTTGCCTAACACAAGGGAATTGAACTTTTCAAATGAATATACTATTATAATAGAAAATCTTGAATTTGGCCCTTGGATCATGAGAATGATGCCTGTCGAATTTGGGCTCATTTGGACTCGATCTAACATAGTGTTGGAAGGCTCCGACTGGTGTACGCTGGGCTACATGCTGGGCGTGCAGGATATACATGCTTAGCGTGTGAGCTTTAAAATGCATGATTTCAAAGTCAAAACTTGATTTTCCTAAGCCCATGATGATGCCTAATAATTGAATTGTCTCTAAGAGTTGATGCCTTGTGAAAATTTTGCTCTGAAGTGCCTATTTTGGGTCACCTTTGAAGTCACACGTTGGGCGCACACGTTGGGTGTACACATTGGTCGTACACGCCAGGCGTACACATTGGTCATGCACGCTGGGCGTACATGCTAGTTGTACACGCTGGGCATACAAGATGCATACTTAATGAAAATCAAGTCTTTTGGGCTTAAGATTTGCCAATTTTGATGCTGGATGTCACTGTAGTCTTCTGTGGGTCCCATGGGACCATTTCCTGTTCAGTTCGACTCCGTTTGAAGCTATTCGTGAGGCCATCAAACTTCAGTCATGGTGGGGAGCATCATGACTTTAGCTCGATCCTTGTTGGAGAAGTGCTAAGCTTAGAATTTTGTGGTGTTTCATTGACCCTTCTTTGTTGATGCTTGGAGGAATCGACCTGAGAAGCATTGACAAAGAAGTACAAAACACCACAAGCAACTTAGTAGCATTGTCCTTCGACACTTGGCATGATGTCATCTCACCGTGTTCAGTAGTACATGGGATTGGAAAATGAAGTTTGTAGCTAGATAGGGAAATGGAGATTTTTGGGATCAAGAACTGATCAAGGGATTATGCATGGGGAAGGGGATGCTCTGGTGTGTGTACGGGTCATGTTGATCCTTGTCAATAGCCATTGTCGAGTAGACTTGGGACCAAGGTAGGAGGTGTACGTCCTTTGGTGGAACAAGGCTCTGGTTTAGTGTTTAAGAGGACTTGTTGGCATAACCAAAGCCACGATGATGATGTGTTGTGTTCTTTGGAGGAACATGGCCTCTATTCAATGTTAAAGGGGACCTATTGGCGAAGAGCCAAAGTCACGCAATGAGATGTTACTTGGGCATTTGAGACATGAGTACTTGTTTTCAAGACAGCTACCTTCCCGCCTAGGGCTTGTATGGGAAGTGCCAAGGGTCTTGTGTTTTTTTTTGATCTTGTACTCATGCTCAAGTACCATGTTGTGTGTTGCAATTGCTTAAAGTATTGCAATGTGCAACGGTATGCTCGATGTTTCGGGATGCACTGGTGTGTCAATGGTGTAACTGAGTAGAGTATGTTGAAGAATAGATGAGAAATGTAAGTGGAAATGGGAATTGTACTAGTGAATGACTTGATTAACCTTGTTACGTGTGTTAGGAACAATGTGGTACCTTACTGCTGTGACGAAGTACATTCTCATACGAACACCTCTGAGTGTCATCCTGCAAACACAACTCCAAGGAGACAAGAAAACCACGAGTGAGTGAGTAAGCTTAGATTTGAATAGCAACTGAGGAAACAAAGGCACTAGATGAGATTTTAGGCACTAAATATGCATGGCAGCAATGTTGTCAGGATCAACTGATGATGAACGAAGCAGCTACTCTGATGAAGTTTGAATGCAGCTATAGATCGAGAGGCAAGAGATGAAGTTGCCAATTTATAGTCATAGTGGACTATCGTGGGTTAGTTTTATGTCATAACCCATTGAATGGTGTTAGTTTAGCATCGTAATGGATGGTGCATTGCTAGTTTATAGTCTTGGCGGACTGTGGAGAGGCAAACCAGTTTATAGTCCTAGCGGACTCCGGCGAACGAAACTGTGGCAGTTTAATGTCGTACCGGACGAGTGCTAGTTTATTGTCATTACGGACGTTCTGTGGTATCATTTTACCATCATGATTCTAGGACGAAGGAATACCTAAGATGTTTAGACATGAAATGGTTTGAGGTACAGGTGGTTCATTGGATGAGCAAGCTTGTTACCATTCATGTCAGCTAACTTAAATGCTCCATTGTCGTATGCTTTGGTGACCAAGTAGGGCCCTTCCCAGTTTGCTGCGAACTTGTTCGCATGTTCACGGACCACCTTAAGTACGAGGTCACCTTCTTTGATCGGGCACTTGTGAATGTTGTGTTGATGGCAGTGTTGTTGTTGTTTCTGGTACCATTCAATCTAATCGGGCACACGTGTGCATTCCTCTTCCACCGAGTCCAAGTCAACAATGCGCAAGTCATTATTTTGACCCTCGTCAAGGAGTCCAGAGAGCGTGATCCTTAAGGATGGTACCTACAACTCCAAAGGTAAAATAGCTTCCGAACCATAAACAAGACTATATGGCGTTTTACCTGTGGAAGTCCGATGCGTAGTGCGATAAGCCCATAACGTGTATACCAACTGTTCGTGCCATTTTCTCTTGCTTTGTGTAAGCATCTTCTTTAGCACTGAGATGAAAATCTTGTTCATAGCTTCTTCTTGTCCATTGCTCTAAGGGTAATATGGGGATGAAAACGAATGTTTAATGCTTAAGCTGTCATAGAAGGTTTTTGTTTCAACACTGCTGAATTGTGGTCCATTATCAGTAATGATGGTCATCGGGATGCCAAAGCGGGTCACGATGTTTTCCAGGATAAAGCTGCATACTTGTTTTTATGGAGTCTTTCTGAGGGGGATAGCTTCCACCAATTTCGTGAAATATTCAGTTGCGGTTATGATGAAGCTATGCCTCGCTAAAGACATGGGAGTTATTAGTCCGATGATGTCTAACCCCCATTTCTGGAAAGGCCATGTGATTTGAGCCGTATGCAATTCGTTGGGTGGAACATGCATAAGATTACCATGCTTTTGACACGTATTACATGTTTTGACCTAGGAGAAATAGTCATACTCCATGTGTGGCCAATAGTACCCTAAACGCCTTATTTTGGTTGCCATTGCTTTGGGCACTATCTGCCCTCGGCAGAGTCCTTCATGTACTTGCTCCACAATGGTCTGGCCATTAGTGCTACTAACGCACCTTAACAGGATACCTTCGTAGGATCTACGACACAACGTGTCACCTACTAATGCATATTGTCGAGAACGTTTTCGTACTGCATCCTTTTACGCATTTGTTAGATGTTGCGGTGTTTCACCATGTAGAAGGTACTCTTTTATGTCATCATACCATTCTACTATGTGTGTTGTACTGACTGATGTAATCGGTAATTCATTGGGAGTATCAGTTATGGGTTTAGCACAACTGATTATAGAACTAGGCAACGTGTGGAACATGTTTGGCACTAAGTTTAGGGCTAACATAGCTAGTGCATTTGCAATGGTGTTATCATTTCTGGAAATATGTTGTACATCTATGTTGTCGAATCACTTCAGTAAATGCTTAGTCAAATCACAGTATGGTTGTAAGTGTTGTGCTTTGCATGTGTAAATGTCTGTGACTTGATTTAGAACTAATTGTGAGTCACCTCTGACTACGAGTTGTATGATGTCAGAAGCTAGTGTTGCTATGAGACCTCTAAGGAGGCCTTCGTACTCTGCTACATTGTTGGTATAGTAAAAATTGAAATGATAAGCAAAGGGTCAAATCTCCTCGGAGGGATAGGGGATGATGGCAGCGGCACTTCCTCCTCGGGAGGTGGATGCTCCATCAAAATTCAAAATGGCATCATAGTCATCAGGCACTATGTCTATTACACTCACATGTTCGTCCAGGAACTCTGGCTCTATTGTCGCTTGATCATGCATTGGTGATGAAGTCATTTGAGTTGCTATAGCTTGACTCTTAACTGATGACTGCACTATGTAGTGTAGGTCAAACTCAGCTATCATGGCTTTCCAGCTAGCTATCTTACTTGATTTGTAGAAGTTGCTTGTGACAGCTCTAAGCACATTATCCTTGTAGATTATATTGACTTGGTTGCGGAAGAGATAATGTCACCGTTTCTTCAAGGAAAAGATAAGGGCTAAAAACGACCTCTCCACCTCGTTGTACTTCTTCTCATGGGCTACTAATGCATGACTTAAATAATAAACAAGAACTTCAGTTCCATCGTCTCATTTCTGGCAAAGCATAGATGCGATGGATGAATCCAAAGTGGCCAGGTAGATATAGAATGGTTTGCTATTCTAAGGCTGATAGACTATCGGTAGTTGAACAAGTGTCGTTTTAATGTTGTCAAATGCTTCCTGGCACTATGAAGTCCATTCAAAATGGACGTTCTTGCGTAGTAAGTGGTTCATAGGTTTCAACTTGTCCGTCAGTTTTTCTATGAAATGCCTGATGAACTGTAGTCTACCTTGTAGACCTCGAAGTTCGATAAGGTTGCTTGGTGGTTGCAGGTTTGTAATGGCCTTCACCTTATCGGGGTCTACTCGGATTCCCATTTCTGATACTATGAATCCTAGCATTTTGCCCGTTTTTACCCCAAAGACACATTTCTTTGGGTTGAGCCTAAGTTCATATTTTAGACAACGTTTTAAAACCAAATCTAAGTCTTGTATGTGCTGCTTTGGTGTTTTTTATTTAACTGCAATGTCATCCACATAATCATTGAGTGAATGAAGTATGTAATTGCTAAAAATTAATGTCATTGCTCTTTGATATGTGGCACCAGTGTTCTTCAAGCCGAATGGCATCATTATATAAGAAAAGGTACCCCATGGTGTCATGAAGGTCGTCCTGAGCTAATGTTCTGGGTTAATCCGTATCTGGTTATATCCTAAAAATCCATCCATAAAACACAATAGAGCATGTCCCGTAGTTGAGTCAACAAGTTGATCAATGCTTGGTATCCTTTATGGTTGCGATGTTGAGATCCCAGAAGTCTATGCATACGCAAATGCTTTCGTTCTTCTTTGGGACTATAACCATGTTGGATACCCAGTCAGCGTAGTCAATAGCCCCAATGAAACCAGCTTGATAAAGCTTAGTAATCTCATTGTGAACTGCCAGTGCTATGTCAGGTTTGACCTTGCGTGCTTTCTGCTTCACTGGTCTTAACTTGGGATTGAGTATAATGTTGTGTTGGACAATGCGAGGATCTAGTCCAGGCATGTCATTGTAAGACCAAGCAAATGCTTTCATGTTTTCTTGAAGCACGTGTTCCATGTCCTTGGTAAGTTGAGGTTGTAATAGTGTGCTTAATTTTAATACCTTAACTTCACCGTCAGGCATAGTTATGGGGGTTTTAGTTAAGGGGTCTTCAGTGATGCTATCAGCTTCTATGTCCAAAGATCTTGTCATATCTTCATAGCTGTCTAATGTTTGTTGCATTGAGGCTACAAATGTGTCGTCTGTTGGTGGACCTAAGTTGATAGAATTTATGTTGACTTCTCTTGTGATCTTTCCGTATGGTCCTTCGATGGTCAATGGTGTAACTAGATGCTTGCAATCCATCGCGCTTGCTCCTACCAATAAACAGGGAGCAAAGTGAGCAAGGGGGGTTGTTATGCTCTCCAAGCAATGTAACTCATGGATACGTTTGATAGTGACTAAGGTATGCAGTGGTAGTTTATCATCGTACCTAGACGCATGGTAGTTTAGGGCCATACCAGGCCTTACCTGTTAGTTTATAGTCATAACAGATTGATCATGGCAATTTAAGGCCTTATCGGGCCATTTGCTGTTCGTTTATGATGTCTGGTTGATTGTACAGTTTGTAATCATTACCTAATGTGAGATTGCTAGACGAAGAGTATGTTGTGCAAGAGAAGAATTTATATGGGTAATGGTTAGCCAAGTATATAATTATCTTTACCTTTGTTTATATGTATTTGTATTTTAGCTAATCATTGTGTTTATTTTGTTTATTTTCTTTTATTTCGTCCAAATAAAATACCCATACGCCGATTTCCATGGAGTGGCGTATGCCACGTGGTAGTGCATAAAATGAAGAACAAGTGTAAACATCAAAGTTAACTCTGAGACAGCGTGAATGTGGACAAAATCGCAGCGTGAACTCAAATCGCAGCATGAACATACGCTCAGTGTAAGATCCAGTATAGTGTGGCGTAGGGACAAAGCTCAGGTGGTATGGGAAAAGATAGGCATAGGAACAACACAAAGGAGGTAGCAGGGGCAGTGTAGGTCGGGGCGCAAGAAGTCAAACTAAAGGGTTCAGCGTGTACGTTCAAATGAAACCCGTAGCATGTGGGGTCTTCACGCTGGGGTTTGCGGTATGTAGGGGGAACGAAGCCCTCAACTTGCAGGGGACTAGTGTTCCAGCGTGAACGCAACGTGAAGGGAGAACCAGAACCCTCAGTGTGTAGGGTTGTACATGGCATGAACGTAAGGTTTAGGGTTCAGCGTGAACATAGCAATGGGCAAGGGTAAGCAAGTAGAAGGCCAGGGGAGGAAGGAACCTAGCTTGACTTTCACGGAGGAAAGCAAGGCTATGCTCCGGTGCCTACCTAAACCCATGATCCCCTCATGGTCAGGATCGTCGTGCCAGTAGGCCCTGATCCTCTATTAAACTTTGTATTTTCACTTGTTGTTTTCGTCATTTCATACCTAATTTCCCCCCTTTTTTTATTTTTTTGGCGTATTTCATGAGGCCTGGCCTGTTTCTTTAGTATAGATGTTAGCATACAGGCCAACATTCATGTTTGGGAAATTTTGGTTGTATGTTCAGCATATAGGATAGGGCTCAAACGCTCAACGTGTGGGGTTTGTGTACCCACATTCCAGTGTGCAGCGTGCAGGGTCTGCACGCTGAGTTTTCTAGCATGTAGGGTCTGCACACTGAGCGTGAAGCTGGGAATTTTTCTAAGCATTGGCCCCCAGTGTAAAACCTTATTTTTGCGTAGCTTATTAACCCTAGTTCTTGAATACTTGCAGGGATTCCAAACCTTTCCTCCTGGTGGTGGAGCTTGTTGGAGTTCTAACATGGTTTGGTCTGATTGATTCTGACGAGCCAGTTCTTGATATGACCATTGATCACAATGGGGTATGGTTCAGAGAAGGGGCCTGCAAATTCCTTGCCTTCATCTTAGAAAAATTCAACATGGTAATATGGTCGCATCTAAGTGAACAATTAGTGCTAAGCATGCTTGAGACTATGTTACTAGGATCCTCAAATGGCATTGTGGCTTTCATGGTGGACATCGACGAGGGACTGCTTACGATTGAGGATGGTCCCTATGGAGGACCTAGATCTACCCACCTGTTATGCATGTATGGGACCTATTATCACATGGCTCTCATGACATCAATAGCACCTTATTCTTGGTCGCTCATGTGCACACCTTATTCCAAAATCCTCCTGGAACGGTGTACCAGGTAGAGAGGTAAGGTTGTTTAATTTATTGTTTATGTTCTGATTTTTAGTGGTTGTTCAGGTTTTGAATGTCATTCCTTTGCCGGCCCCAATTTGACAAAGAAGGAGTATGCGTAGGTGATGATGGACTTGCATTGACTCATACCGCCTTAGAAACTTTCATGGTGGGTCCCGCTCTTCATGGCACCGTGTTAGCCTAGACTAAGGGTGCAATTGTTCATTTTCACAAATGATATTCCAGGGCATTTGCACAATGTGAGGCTTGGGGTGGCTACATGGGAATTGGTCCCGTAATGACCCAGTTTTCCCATGCGATGCTGATTTGTCTTCTAATGATCCTAATCCATTATCCGATGATAAGTAATAGTATTTCTGACACTTAACATTTGTTTGTTCTGCTACATCGTTGGCTATATTGACTCCATCGATGTTATCCTATGCATATAGTGGATGTCCCCCTAGTGGAGTCACCATCACAATTGGGCGGGCTGAGGGCACTTTGGTCATGAAATTCAGGGAGATCAGCGATGCACAACGATGGCTACGTGAGAAGGCACCGCCACATATTATCAGTTGTTTGTGCGATGCTGGCCTCATGGAGTTATTTACAGTCCCAAGTCCTGATGTCTCTGTGACTGAGATGATTATGATCATTGATTCGTTCAATGAAGTAGTTACTTACTATAGTACTCGTGTCAAGGGAATCAAAGTAGCCTTCCATCTGTCGACGGAGTTCTTTTCAGACTTCTTTAGTGTACCAGTAGCTGGGACTAAAGTGATTTTGGATAGAGTGCAAAAGGAGATCCATGTGGTTCATGAATTGGAGGACTGGTTGGGCATTCTTAAAGGTGCTAAGGGATTCCCTATGCAGGGAAAATCAAAAGTAACTGAAGTTAATGAGTTGTACCCCCTGTTTAGAGCACGAGTGTTTCCAAAGTCCCTATCCCAAGTGAGGACTTTTGGGGTAGAATCTATGCGCATCATGCACATGGGTATGCTATAATTGGGTGCAGTTTTTGCTTTCAGGTTTCCATGGGGAGATAGTGAGGTTGCGTTTGAACATTGAGGTGCAGTCCCATTTCTCCTTTGCATTCTTCACTGGTTACTTGTGCCGACTAGCTGAATTTCTAGTTGTTCACATGGACAACAAATACGTGTTAAGGGAATGTGGGCAACTATCTCGCCCATGGATTTGCCACTTATTTGAGGTGACAAAATCCCAAGATGCTCCTAAGGGAATTGACGAATCGGTTTCTATTACAATGGAGGGATCATCTAGCCATTCAATTCATACGCATGACAGCGTAGGGTTTGAACCAGGTGATGTACCCTATACTACCAGAAGAGCTGACCGAGTAATCAAGGAAACAGTCGGGAAGGCAAAATCCAAGGTTCAATAACCTAAGCGCTCTAGAGAAGTGGCTCCAGCTGTAGATGAACCCAAGGTGAAATGCATACGGTTTAAAATGCCAGTCCAAGGTAAGTAAGCCTGGTTCACTTATTTATCCTTGTTTTATTATCATTTTATTTTATTTGATTTCTTTTTGGTAATTTATACGAAGCTATCTTACTCCTGAATGTCATTTATTCAATGTTGCACTTATAAATTTCATCAAAGCCAACTCCTGAAGTAAGAAAGGAGGTGTTGATGCCGATTGCCGAGGAGGAGGAAGTCCCAACAAATTTGGATGAGGAGGACGAAGCAGGCAATGATGAGATGGAAGTCCCTGCCCCTCTGAGGGAAGAAGTGAAAGAGCAGGAGGAAGACACCATGGAAAAGGGTCACATTGATATTCAGGGTGAAGTCGACAAGATATTTAATGATTTCTTCGAAGGAAGGTTAGACCTTGGTGATCCCCCGAATCCAGAAGAGGACAGAGATTTTGGTATGTTGTCCTTATTATGTCTATTATTCAGAGTTTTAATTTTATGTTTCTGCTGCTGCTAGGCGAGAATGTTGAAGTTAGGATGATTCCTAATGTCTGTTTGAAAATACCTATGATGAAGACTCCAACGGGAACAACCATCGAAGTTGACGCATCTCCTACAAATGAACCATTTACTTGGATCGAGATGCCAAGTAAGATGGATTTTTTCCTTGGCATCATGGATGAGGTAGTTGATCACATCCAGCAAGCTCATCCTGAAATAGGTACATATGTCTTAAGCGTTTTTAGTCTTTCGGTTTTCACATCCGTTTCCACCGTCTGATGTCTAATGCATGTTCTTCTCATGTGGATAGGGACTAAGCTGAAGTGGGATCCATCTGAGGCCACTTGTATTGACAGTCTGCCTGCACTACCATTAGATATTGAGCAAGTGCCAAGATAGATCTATGATGAAGTGGCAGAGTGTGTTGTGTAGAATGCCAAGTCTCTTTGGACCTGTAGGTGTTCCATCGAGAAACTATGGTTGCAAATTCAGGCAGGGGAAAAGGAGACTACCAACCTAACAGTAGAATGAGATGATTTTAAGTCATGCTATGAGTTTGCCTTGGTAAGGTTGATGGGTGATCATTCTTGGTGAACCTCTGAGATTACCTATACTAGGTATTGGAATTTATTGAATCGCCAAGTAACTATGATTCGAGAGCTAGCAGAATGGAAGGCACAAATTGACTTGCTGAATCTCAAGTGTCAGAATTGGAAAGCTTTCGCGTCTAAGGTGCAGAAATGGGGTCAAGATGAAAAGACACATAAGTATCATTATAAAAAATCATTAAAGGAGCAATCAATAGAGAAGTGTCAGCTGGAGATGTTTGTAGATGGTTTAGGCTTACGATCTTCATTTGACGTGTTTGCTAAGCACACTGTGGTAGAGATGGAGTCTCCCAAGAGGGTTATCACCACAGCTTCTGGAGAGGTTTCTGTGGGTGAGCTTCCTCTAAAACGTCCTACATGGTCGGCTGTGGATAAGGGGAAGGCTTTAGCCAACATTGATCTGGGTCTTGATGGGACCGACTAGGCAAGTGTTCTTGAAGAAGAGATCCTTCGTCGGCTGGTGTTTGGTCTACGAGGATCTTCTTCGGTAAGTTGTTTAAACTTGCCAATTTTGTGTATTATTTTTTAGCAGAAAATGTTATCTTTCTTTGTTAATTATTCTATTTTACCTTTTACAGAGTCACGACGATGATGGTGGCTAGGAAGGTGGCCTTAGTGGAGTGGGGCAAGATGATGCGGAGGAGCCTAAAGATCAAGCTCCTCCTGGATTTGATGCCTAGTTTTGATTTGATGTTCTGGTTGTTAAAATGATTATGTATATGATCTATGCCTTATGTGGAGACATTGTGCTAAGTTGTAATTTAACTTTGATACATTTATACAATTTTTCGGTTGAGTTTTCCATTATTCATTTTTTTTGTTTGAATTTTGAGTTTGTTTGAACACTGATAAGCGTAGATTTGAAGTGAAAATATTTTTTTTCTTTTGGCTATTTAAATGTAAACACAATGCAACAGTGTAAAATGTTTTTGTTCATTTTGTAGTTTAAGTGTAAGACACGAAGTAGGAATGCAAGCAGGAATGTAATTGTAATTGAAGCATAATCATGTAAAAGGGGAATGTGAAGGAAAACTACAACAATGTAGACGTAAATTCAAACAGTGAAGTTGAATTGAGAGAAAACAAATGTAAGAAAATGCTCTAGTTTAAGGCCATTTCAGGCCATGCGCACATGTGTGACAGTTTAAATTCATGACAGACTGTAGTCTTGATATTTGAGTTTAACACCATTTCGGGCCCCATGCACTAGTTTAAGGCCATTTCGGGCCATGTATAAACAAGAGAAGTTTCAAGTGATATTGGTGGATTTCTTGGTAAACTGGCCATTTCTGGCCATGGCTAGTTTTATGTCATTACAGACATGTGAGAGTTTAACATCATTTCGGATGATGAATGTAGTTTAACGTTTTAGCAATTTTTTGATTTTTCTTAATTTAACGTTAGGAGTGATGCTGGTAGGTATGATTTTGTACTCAGCATCCCCTTCGCTGATCACGTTGAATGGTAATTCAGCCCAAGAAACGTTTGATGGAACAAGCTCTATTTTAGCATCTTCTAGTGTTTCCGTATGTTCAGTAGTTTTGATGTTTGTTGTAGTTTCTAGGTTAGGCGGTATATGTACAGTTTCAGGTTCAGGTGTTTCTATGCTAGGTGAAGTTTCTTTTACGTCGGATGGATTATTTTCTACTGGTCGCGTGCAACTTCATTTTTGCTTTGTGTCATCTTGTTTAGGTTCTTCAAACTTAACCTCTGAGCCTTGGTTTTTATCCTTATGTGACAAGATGGTAGGTATAGCGTCTTCCCTGTGTATAATGATTTCACCACCTTCATAAGGCAGGTGGATCTCTTGGTGTATGGGGGAAGAGACTACTTTGAGTTGGGCTAGCCAGGGTCTTCCTAATATTAAATTGAACCCTGGCATTTCATCGATGACAACAAAGTCAGCAGACATGGGGAAACGATCCCCTGCTATAAAGTCGAAAGTTATGGTGCCTTTTACTACTACGCGTGATCCACTAAACGATTTTAAACATGTAGTGGAGGTTCGTCTAATTAGTTTCGTAAGCCCTAATTGTTCAATGATGGAATAGGGTACTACGTTTGTGGTGGCTCCGTCATCTACATGCACTCTGTTGTTTTTGAATTGATTTACTTGTATGGTTATGAACATAGGTGCGGTTGTCACTTCTCCTGTTTTCTCATCAATTTTGATGTTGTTAGTATGGAAGCCTAGTGATTTAGAAATTGACCCTTCAGGCAAATACATTACCGCATGAATGGAAAGTTCATTCGGAGGTAAGTCTTCATTTACTTGGATTGATGTCAACATACGTACTAGGGCTTCACGATGAGTTTGAGAAGCTAACATCAGATCATATAGACTTAATGAAGTGTTTTTCTATTTAAGTGCCTGCATAACCTATGTTAGGGTTGTTGCTAAATATTTGCTGTTAGGTGTATGCTTGTAATGGTTACTTGGTCCATCGGGCCCAACAGTTTTATCTCATGTGTAGTTGGTTTGATGTTTTCTTCCATAACCGTTGATTTGGATGTATCATGTATTCCCGATGGTTCTCCCTTATAGCTCGTGTTCGGTTCATTAGTAGGTGATGTCATGGATAGTGCACTTAATGGAGTAGGCTTGGGGGGACCTAAGGCAAGCCGTTAATGTTCTTTCTCCAAGCATTCCCATGTGAGCCTGTCTGCCAAGCATTCTCGTGTGTGGTGTGGGGGAATATTTGGTTTCTGAACATCAGGTTGCTTTGGAACCCGGATGACGTATGGAGTAGGATAGGGTTGCGATTGGATGGTTGAAGGTGGTTGAGTGTTAGGCTGCGTGGGCACCCTAACAACATACGGGGTCGGTCTATTCTGTGTTTGCGGAGTGGAAGGTTGGTGGTTATCAGGATGTTTGGGTATCCTGACAACATATGGAGTTGGTCTAGTTGGGGGCTGTGCCTCTGTAGTTGTAATCGTAGGTGGCACCCGGACTACATAGGGAGCTGGCCGGGTAGGAGGTTGCATGTTTAGGGTAGTAGCAGTAGGAGGTATATGCACTATGTATGGTTTAGCTTGTGGTGGTATGGTAGACGCTACCACTGCGAGGGGTATCCGAATGACATAGCGTCTTTGCAGGGTAGGCGGGTTATATGGAGGGTATGATGATTGAGGTGTGGGTGTTTGTGCAGTAGGAGGAATACGAACTAC
>MNCI01015922.1:9501-29740 GCA_015680685.1 Gnetum montanum | reverse complement strand
CTGCTATAGTTGTCTTAGCCTTTTCTTTGTCTTTCTTGTTATGTTGATTTTTAAAGGCTGAATAGGTTGGGTCATGATTATTTTGTGCAGCTTCTTCAATGTTCTGTATTTGTACAAATGCTTGGCTAAGAGTGCGTGTATTAAGATAGTACAGTTTGGACTTCACAAAATCATTAACAGCCCCCTTTAGAATAGTGAGGAGGTAAGTCTCTGGGATTGGCTCATGGAGCTCATTGAGGGCAGCACTCCACCTTTGAATAAATTTTTGAATAGGTTCAAGGGGTGCTTGCTTGACCTGTATGAGGCTGTCAAGTGTTGCTTCAGGCTTCAAGTTATACTTGAACCTAGTAACGAACTGGTGTAATAAATCTTCGGGGCAAAGCCCGATACCAGTCAAGTGCTCTCCCTGTGAGGGACATGGGGAACACTTGCAAGATGGCATGTGGCCATGCCTAAAGCAACACGCGCTCTAGTCTAAATGTTACAAGATGGGCGTTGAGGTTTGTTTCCCCATTGTATTTGGTTAACGTGGGTAGGGAAACACCTTTAGGTAATGTTAGAGGTGGAATCGAAGAGTTGATAGGGTCATCTTGATAGAAATCTACTATCTTAAGCTCTTCGTCGGTAGTTGTTTTGAGGCGCTTGACCTCATCAGTTAGCTCTTGCATTAGTTTTTTGGCTTCAGCCCAGTCTTGGGCATTAGGCGGGATAGTAGATTGATTATGTTGTGCCATATACAAGTTGGATTGTTGCACAGTGGGCTAGAAAGAGGAAAGTTGAGTGGTTGGAGGTTGTGCTTGTGGAATATTCATGGTAGGTGTCACTAAGGATAGCATACTGTAAGGAAAGGGTTGTTGTTATTGTTGTTTCTATACTTGAGGGATGTTCATGGATGGAATCGTAGGAGGTGGTATGTTGTAGTGAGGAGGTTGATGCACTTCCATGCCAGTCACGGCCCATTGTCCAGTCATGAGTTGTGAAGGACCACCCTGAACTTGTTGAGTTGAAGTGGTGAAGGGTGTCCCTTGGGTTTGGATCCATGGTATATAGTGCGCGGATGTAGAGGCTAGTATCAGGGATGGCATCCCAATCACTCGAGGTGGGAAAGTCACTCCTACATTATTTTGAGGCGGGTGTTGTTGGGGTTGTATTTGTAAAAGAGGGGGTAACGTGGTAATAGGAGGAATAGTGGTGGTGGGTATATTGAATGGTCAATTAGATAAAGAAACTTACCAAAATTCATTTCCCATGCATGACTATGCTATTGAGGCTTATGACTATGCTAGCCCAATGTAGTCATAGTAGGAACCCATTTTGTGACAACATCAAATAGCAATATACCATTTAGAATGGTCCAAAACTAACTCAAGAAGCGTAGAACCTTGTCCCACCTCATCCAGCTACAATTTTAGTCTATTTCAACCTTGAAAATACCAAATTTCCCATGACTATAGTGGCCCAACATAGTCAAATGGGAAATGCTATAAAAATCCACTTTTGCTACCCAAATTCAACCTCTAAGTAGTCAATTCAATCCTCCAATGACCCTGCACCAACCTAGGAATCTAGCATATTACTAAGACCAACCTTGGAATCCTAAAAATGCAATTATTTCATGTGACTATGCTAGGGCCTTCCATGACTATGCTGGCCCAACATAGTCACCACTGGAAACATCAATTTTGGCTTCTAGAAATCATAAAATAAAGCCAAAACTTGTTAATCCGTAATACTCACCCCCTATGCTAGCTATCTAGATCATCAAGAGCCTAAAGTGACCATGCTAACCCTAGAAAACTACTCATCAATGTTGACTACGATGAGGAATGCATGACTATGTTGGGCCAGCATAGTCACAAGAAAAAGTACCAATTTTGACTCAAAGCAGCCTCAAAATGACCTCCTCATGTGCCCAAACTCCCTTGGCAACCTTGCAGCCTTATACCATGGGTTGCTAAAGCCTAAAACTAGAAAAATCTAATCATGCTTAACAAATAATGATCATGTTTTACCACATGTATTTGACTTTGACTAATTTAACCTTGAATCATGGTTTTTTGACTTATTTTGACTTTGTTATGCTTTTTTGACCTTCACTACTATTAGTTGACCTCATGTAGCTTCTACATAACTTCAGTTTCACCACATTTACCTTTGTTCTCTCTATTGTGGCCTCTATTGAGCTTCATTTAGCCTTTGATTGGTGTTAAGTGATGGGAATTGATCATCTCTAACCATCATTTTACACCATGTAAACATGGCCTACCAAGGCCTTAAACTGGTAAAAGTGTAATCTCAATTGACCATATTTAACCTTATTGTCCATATTCTTATGGTGTTTCAACCTATTTTAACCTTGGTTGGCCTTTATTCCATCTTATTTATCTTCACCTACATACCATAGCCTTGGTCAACCTTGTTTGTGTTTTGTTTAACATTGAAATAGCATGTATCTACATAATTTTATCATTTTGGCATTATTTACTTATCTTTACCTAGGTGTCACTTAATATGCTTATGATTGACATGCAGGATTGATGTATGGACACCTAAAAGCAAATCACCTTGCCATTGAGCTTAAGTGGGCCTCATGGTGATGTTGAATGATGTATTGACCCTAATTGCCTAGATCTTGAGCCTAAGAGTCTTGTTAACCACATAGCCTCAATAGAGAAGCCTCTAAAATGGCCTGAAAACCTAGTTAAAACCCTTGACCTAGAGGCTAGAAATAACACTAAAGACTCTCTAATTGAGGTTCCTATCACAACACATAGTGGTGAGAACAAAACACTAAAACTAAGTTTCTCACTAGAACCTCAATAGGCTCAAGACATCACCAAGGTTCTACAAGACAACGGTATGGCCTTTGCCTAGTCATATGAAGATATGTTAGGTCTAGACCCACATTTAGTTCAACATAGCATCATAATTGATCCTAGCATTAGACTAGTTAAGGAAAAGGTTTGTAAGATTAGACCTGATTTGACCTTGAAAATTTGTGATGAAATCATAAAACTATACTAGGCTAGTTCCATTAGAGCTATTAACTATGTAGAATGGTTCTCCAACATAGTGGTAGTTCCTACAAAAATGGGAGTATATGTTTTTTCATAGATTCTCAAGACCTAAATAAGGCAACCATCAAGGATGATTTTCCTTTGCCTAGTATTGACCAACTTATTGATACTACAGCTAGGCATGCCTTATTATCCTTTATGGATGAGTTTTTGGAATACAACCAAATTAGGATCAACCTAAAACATCAACTTAGTACAACCTTCATAACTCCTTGGGGCACCTTTTGTTATACTATGATGCTCTTTGGCCTAAAGAATGTAGGAGCAACCTACCAAAGAGCTATGACATATATCTTCAATTATTATATGCTAGGTTTACTCAATGATTACGTAGAAGATATAGCTATTAAGTCTAAAGTGGCTGGTGACCATACATATAACCTCAACCTTGTGTTAAAATGGTGTCTCAAATATGAGCTTATCATTAACCCCAAAAACTGTGTCTTTAACGTCAAACCCAATAAGATGCTTAGCATTTTAATATATAAAGTAGGAATACTTATCAATCATAATAAGGTTAAGGTCATATCCAAATTGGCAACACCTACTAGCCTTAAGGAGCTTTGGGAATTGCAATAAAGATTAAAATTTATTCGTAGGTTTATCACTAGGCTTGCAAATTAGTTATAATTCATGAAACACTTCCTTAAGAAAGGAGTTAACTATGAGTGGACGGCTCAATGCCAAGAAGCCTTTGAAAATCTTCAACAAGAGTTAGGACAACTACCAATAGTCTATCCTCTACAAGAGGATAAATCTTTTTACATCTACCTTAATATCTTTGACACATTTGTGGCCTCTCTACTCTGTCATAAATGAGATTATGGAGTAGAGTTACTCGTATACTACTTAAGCCATGTATTAGTTACCCATGAGACCTAATACACTGAAGTGGAGAAGTACTATCTAGCCCTAGTATTCTCCTTGAAGAAGTGAAGACACTACCTCTTTAGAAGCTAGGTCAATGTTATTTGTAAAGATAACATACTTAGAGCCATAACAACCCATATCTACAAAAGTAGCCATATACCTTATTGGAAAGACATAACAATGAAGTTTTACCTTCACTACGTTTCCCAAGCATCAACGAAAGGTCAAGCCATAGCCATACAACTTACTATTTCACCAGTAGAATACCATGCAACCATAGATCCTAAATTCCCCAATGAACACATCAACATTGTTAGCAATGTACCCAATGGCTATGAGGTGGTCATGCACTTTGATAGAGTTTCAACTACCCATGGGGCTAGTGCCACTGCCATTATAACATTTCCATCTAGTGAAGTCCAACCCTTTTCTTACAATTTTGAGTTTTCATGTGCCAACAATGTAGCAGAGTATGAGAGTTTGATCAAAGAAATGATGGTAGCTCATGAATAAGGAATAAAAACCTTAATGATCAAAGGTGACTCACAAATTGTGATTAACCAAGTAACCAAGGTTTATGCATGTACGGCCAAACATTTGCAACCTTACTTTAACTTGGGGAAGAAGTTGCTACAGTAATTACAAACATTGATATCCAACATGTACCCCAAACTGAGAACACTATAGTCAATGACATTGCTACCCTAGCCCTCAATGTGATGCCAAATGTGTTTAGCAAGTTTCCCACATTAATTGTGGATATTGCCATTTCCATCATGTAGAGCATTAAGGATAACTCCATAGCCATAGTTCATAATGCTCCTATAAAGGAGTGGTATGATAATATCAAGGTTTACCTTATGCATGGTGAACCTTCACAAGGCTTAACTACTACTCAAAAGGATGTTGTACATAAACAATCAAAACAATATTTCATTGTAGGTGATAACACATTATGTCAATGGTCCTATGATGACATATTGTTAGTATGCTTGGGTAAAACTGAATCTTGCACAATCCTAAAACAAGTTCACAAGGGTGTATGTGGGGGACATATAGGACCTAGAGCCATGGCTACTAAAATTAGGGAGTTAGGCTATTATTGGCCCTATATGGAAAGCGATTGCCTACAAAAGGTTAAAACTTGTAACATGTGTCAATGACATCGTAATCTTATACATGTATCACCACCTGATTTACACACCACTCAAATAACTTAGCGATTTCAATGGTGGAGGTTGGATATCATTGGGTCTATAATGCCTAAGTCTTCCATAGGGCATATCTTTATCATCACCATAACCAAATACTTTGAAAAGTGGGTTGAAGCCATTCTTTTAAGGAATCCAATGTTTGAACAAATTTGTAGATTCATACTTGATAACATAGTAGCTCATTTTGGTATACCTATGATCATAATTACATATAATCGACCATAATTTAGTAGTCAAGAACAAAAAAAATTCTGTAATGACCTAGGCATTAAGCATTCCCTTTCATCCCCGTACTACCCTCAAGCTAATGGACAAGCTAAAGAAAGAAATAAGGCCATCATCAACTTGCTCAAGACGATGTTGAATACCAATAAACGCAAGTGGCATGAGTGGCTTGTCCATCCACTTTGAGCTTACTGAACCACATTATATACTAACATTAGTGTAGCCCCATACAGCCTAGTTTATGGTTCTAAAGCTATTTTGCCTCTTGAATTGCAAGTGCCATAACTCCAAGTAGCCTTATCAAACTTCATCAATGATGAATAGAACAAGGAGTTATGTACCATGGACCTAGACTCAATGGAGGAGTACCATGTGTGAATGCTTACTCATGTCAACCAATACCAAGAGAGGTAGAAATGGCAACACCACCATAACCTAAACAAGTGCAAAATCAAGGATGGTGACCTGTTCCTCAAATCTATTCACAAGCATGTAGAAAAATTCGTAGCCAACTGGTAAGGACCTTTCTTGGTCATTAAGGCCTACAACAATGGAGCCTTTAAGATAGCGAACATGGAATGAATGAGTTGGCCAATCTAGTTAATCATTTCTATCTAAAGCCATACTACATGTAGCTTGTGAAGACTAGCAATCAACATCAATAATAAATAACAAGCAAGCCTACATGACCTTCTTTGCACAATAGATGAACTTTGGAAATTTGTAACATTAGTAACCCGTGGTGCTTGGTTTGTTAATCATTTTATATGGCCTTATGCATTGCATTGTAATAACATGTTTTCTTTATTGGTTTTATTGTTCTCTTGGAATTTTGCTTATAAAATGAAGCCTAAAAGTCATTGCAAAGGTGCAACTCATTACGATAGCAAGTCATCATGTGACCTCGATGTGCAAGATTTGGAAAGTTTGTCTTGTCATATCAAGAGTGCCTATTTTACATCATTACTAATACCACTCCTTGAGCCTAACCCCATAGCCTAATTATAACCTTCCTCACCCTAAGTAACAATGATGGCCTATGTTCAACACTCATGCTTTGTAGCCATTCAAAATCTCCTTCTTCATGCTCCACCTACAAGTTTTTTGAATGTAACACATCTCATTCAATGGGAAAACCAAATCAAAACTAGCCTTGGTAACAAAGCCCAATGAACGTTTCTCCCAAAAAAAATGGAAAACCAAATTACCAAGAAGCCAAATGGCCAATGAAGATAAAAATACAAACCAATGGCTCCAAACATGCAAGGGGAGGAGCCTAATGGCCAATGAAGCCTTGGAGTGAACTGTTATTTTCTCATATGCATTACCAAGTGATCAACATTTCAAAAGATGAGGTGCCAAGACCATATCAATTAAAGAAAGTGTCATTTCCATGAATGTAACCATGACGTCAACATATGGTACTCACTTATTAACCCTCATGATCATTCCCCTATAGCCAATGATTACTCTTACCATAACCTTATCTCATCATCATCACAAGCACTCTTTCGTATGGTTTGATACTACTAAATCAAGCGTGGAGAGGGAACATTGGTGATGAACTTGCAATGGTGTTTTGTATTCTTTGTCAATATATCTTGAGTCAATCCTCCAAAATCCAATAGAGGGGCCAATGAAACACCACCAAAATTCATGTTCTAATTTTTAACTTTCATTTCCAAGCTTAAGGCAAGATTTTATTGTAAATGTAAGATTTGTTGTCCATGAGCTACAATCTTGCATGCTTTAACTTTTTGGGGCTAAAAAATGTCTTAAAAGTTGTTATTGTCTCACTTTCCAAGTGAAAAAAAAGGTACCTCATGTCTATATTTTGGCTTGGGAAGGATAAAAATGCCTTGGGAATAACCAAAATTAGCATTTTCATGGGTTTTTGTAGGGGTATAGCCTTAATGACGCTAGAATCATCTACCCCCAAGTGTAGAAGGAATAAATGGTATTTTCCATTTCCAACCTAGCATAGTCACCACAAAACCCAGCATAGATGCAACTTTGGAATTGTTGGGATTTTTCATTTTGGAATTGATACCATTTTTCATTTTGGAATTGGTAGCATTTTCCATTTTGGATTTGGAGGCATTTTCCATTTTGGAATTGGTAGCATTTTCTATTTTGAAATTGGTGACATTTTCCATTTCCATTTCCATTTTTCCCACAATGGCCAACTTAGTCACCCCAAGTCTTCAGTAATTGTAGCATGGCCAACGTAGGCAACATTTCCCATGGTTTCCAACATTTTCCATGGTTTTTTTCAGTTTCACAGCTGCCAACATGTCTCACCATTTCCATTAGTTTCAGCATTTTCCACATTCTCCACATTTTTCATAGTTTCAAACATTTTGCAACAACTTCAGCATACTCCACCAAGGCCAATGTAGTTGGGATGATGTCAGCATAGTCACAAAACTTCATTTACTATGTATAGTAAATAGATGGATTTTGGTGGCTATAGTGTATTCCAAACTTACTATAAATGGTAACTATGCTGAGAATTGTAGTCGTTATAACTTGAAAATTGACATCAATCTATTAGTAATTATGATAGTGATGTGCAGAGCCAAAATAAGTAGTTCCATACCTATAAAACCAAAATGTAGATACCTTATTCTAGTTCCACCATCACTTTGGCATAACAACACTATAACTTATTCCATAACCAAGAGCACTCTACAACCAAGAGCCTTTACAACCTCTCAACACCTTTTGGAGCAGAACTGGTATCTATGTTGGGCACAAAGACTCCCACATGGTACCATTGCACCTGAGGTGGAACACCAATCCATGATGACAATTGCTAATTTTGGTGGAAACTAGTGTGGGGTTGCTAGAAACATGAGTTGGAAAGTATCTGAATTATAAAGTTTCAAGTGTAGATCATAGGCTCCAACGAACTTCAAGTTCCTTCAAGTGACTTCTTGTGCACTTAGCACAGAATCTGTACTTTTTGAACCTGACACTTTATTTTCCATTTTTAATAAAGTCATAGTTCATTGTTCTGCAAATTTCATTTCATGATTTCATTTTTGTGTCTTTTTAATCCCATATCTACAATTCCATTTCCACTTACATTTATGTTTTTGTTTACGTTTACATTTTCATTTATGTTTACATCTACACCTGCATTTACATCATCATTTTACACTTTCGTAAGTCCCTAGGTGATTGGCCAAACCATGTAGGATGCCTTAAATCCCATTTTCTAGAGTCCCTTAGGATTCAAGGTTAAAACTATTTCGATGCCTAGGATATTTTAGTTTTTGTTTCAACAACCAAATTTTCTAGATCCAATAGTAGTTAATTTTTTTCCCATTAAGTCTTTTAACAAAATTTGGTTAGGCATTCCTTGATACAAAACTTGATTTTAAAATTGTAAAAATTGATTAAATTGGTTACCTGGAGGTACTACATGATGAGTCAAAGGGCATGGTATTTGTTAAAATTCTTGTATGGAATTTATGATTGATGCATAGATTATGTTTGAGCAATGTGCACATTGAATATAGGTTATACACTTTAGGGAATCTTCATTAATTCTTGTGTATTAGAGTAAGGTTGTTAGGGTACTTACATAATTATACTCTATATCNAGGGTACTTACATAATTATACTTTATATGGTGCTACTAGTAGAATGGTTGAGCTACAAGATGGTGCTACTAGTAGAATGGTTGAGCTACAAGATGTAGGAACAAGTTGTGAATTAGAAAAATTGGTAGTATACTGGTGAGTATTTTCATGTGTCACACAGGTGACCTAGGTTTGATCCCTAGCAACAACACTAAACTGTTGATTAATTTCTTGCAATCTTACATTGTAGAATTATGGAAGTCAATCAAATGAAGGACCATGGGTTACATGAGGATAATTTCCAAAATTATGGTGAAGAATGCTCAACATGAATTCACTCTTAAGAAAGAAAAATAGCTATCTTATTATTCAAGAATATATAATATTGATCAATACAATTTAATAGAACAATTCCAATTCACTCTAAACTCTATATCTCTTCTAGAAAAAGTTATGTCTATCTTCTTATCATTCTTCTTATTACTATTCCACTCTTTATATCTTCCTTTCTCCTTCTTGTGAATGCTTTATAATCCCACTTTGATTCATCTCTAAAATGACTTCAATTGATGGTTAGAATAATATCTTGCTAATGGCTATGACCTAGGTGTAAGCTGCATAAGGTTTGCATCTCACAGCTTTAAGAAGAATTATGAAGCCAATTAATCACAACTAGTGATTGTTATTAGTAGTCTTGGTAAGCCATTTCGAATGGTTGAATAATTAGATTCTAATAGTTGAGTGATCAATTAGGCTTATATGGCTGTCATGGGTTGTGATAAATGTCTAAGTCATAAGGACTCACATTGATGAATTTCTAATCCTTGTTCAAAAATAAATTACGACTAGGTATGAGCCATAGCTAGTGGGAGTTCCCTGAATTGTCAATTGATGTTGATTGCATGAGCTTGTAGTTCATCATCAAACTTGAATTCAACTTCCATGTGTAGTCCCATCTCTATTGCAACAACTTCACTTGTTTCATCTCTCTTCCTTCTTCTTAACTTTACTTCTAACGATCATAGGATGGGAGCTCTTCCTTCTCGAGTTCAAGGATCATTCTCATTATCAAAGATCCAACTCCTATCCTTGTGATGATGAACTGTGGATGGTTACATATTTCATAAGGTCATAGCTTCCTATCCTAACCAAAACTCTTGAAGAAATAAATTAAAAAAGGCATTAATTCACGTCTTAACATACACCATGGATTGTAATGAATTTGCCTTACTATTTTTTATAAAACACAAAGCAACCATGGATCATAGTTGTGATTTTGAATAAACCACAAGGTAAACATAAATTATGGTTTATACCATGAGTTGATGACTAGTCATAGTGATTAATCAAGAGTGAACCATAGGTTGTGATTTTTGAAAATCTAGAAATTCATATACCATAAATCATGGTGAACTTGTGAACTATGGAAGCTGTAATACCATGATTTAACAACAAGTCATAGTGATATTGAGAGTCATAAAAATCTTATAATTTTGATGTTGAATTTAAGTAAAACTTCAAAGTCATCTATAATTGGTGAATAATCAAGGACAATTGATGAGTGGTTAGGTACCCCTACACTCAACCATACAAATACGAGCGTTCATGCACGATTCGGTCGAACTTCGCAGATGGACTAGTTGTGGTATCTAGATCATTACACATTGATCGCAGTTCATTGTCTTCCCACTTGGACTAGTATTTGCTTTGTCACGTATGGTTTAGTCTAGAGTGAGGTGAATGATGTAATCCTAACTAGTGCTACTCCTAGAGACAATGGAAAATAACCTTATCTTAAGCTAATAGGGAATGAGAAACAAAATCTAAGCTAGCCTAAGTGCGATGAGTATCCATCCTTAATCATCTGTACACATCTTGGACTTCGTGTACTACTTCTAGGATTACCAAGTGTATGTTACTTAAGCACTCCTAGATATGCTATTGGGATATCAAATAGTCACACATAAATGCTCGTGATTAAGTCGTACTTATTCCGCATTAATAGCATAAAATGTAAATGACAAGAAAGTAAATATTATCTAAAGAAAATAGTAAATAATAATTAATAATTAAAGCAATTAAGAACTAAGTGGATGCTGCAATGATGAAGTAATCTTGATCTTTATTTTCAATCATGTGCGTGTCCAAGTACGTCACACTCAAATAAAGGTTTCATACAATTACAATCATCACACTAAGGGCATGCACTGGGGAAGGGAATTGAAATGAACAAAAAGACTCTACTTTTACACTTACTAACCCCCCTCTTCTTGTGCACCCAAATGTGTATTTATAGGCTTACATAGGAATCACGATATTGTGTATCCAATATCATTAGCTAGGCCACAATATCATGTACCCGATATCGCAAATCCAATATCAAAGCCTAACAAATCATGGTTCATCATACCCCCACAACTAAATGAAAACTCATCCTTGAGTCAAACAAAATGAGAACAAGTTTAATTGATTACATAGTAGATAGGTATGGGATTATTGATTAACTATGGATTTATTCACGCTGCATTGGAGAATTAAACATAATAAAATTGGGACACAAACACAGAATTACAAAATTTATTGGAACTCATGTGGTTCTTGGTGGCAGTGGTTCCTCCATGGGTCTCTTCCCCTTGTCTTGTGCTCCAGGTTTTGGAAATTGATGGCTCTGAAGAAGTGCCTGGAGCTTTTCCTCTTTGGTTCGGGGATCCTATGCTATCCATGCTGATGATCTAATGTTTGACGAAGTCAGCACCTCCCATGGACATGGTAGTTGTGGAAACATCTGGTTGGCCTTTACATACCAAGCTGCAAGCAACCATTGTTCCTCTTCATAGGCTCGGGCTTTATCCTTGTATTCTTCATAATCCATGAGCCATTGAGCCAAATCTTCCATGACATCCTTTTGTCCCTGGTAGCTGGTTTTGACCACCTCTAACTCAGAATTTTCTACTTCTAATTTTTGTAGCATCTTCTTGTGCTCAAAAAATTCTGTTTCATATTTTGTGTAGGTGGTTGCTACCTACTTCTCTAATTCTATTCTCAGCTGTCCTACTATCAACATGGCCAAGTTGGCATAATGTAGGTTTGTCAACTTCATGTATTCCATAAGATCTTTTATCTACAAGTCCTAGCTCTTGAGTTCTGCTTGGTGGATGAATGCATAAGTATCCAATATGACCCGCCAATCAGTGTTTTGAGCATTGAGAGTGCTAACATGGGCCTTGGCCATATGGATTTCTTTTTCTATTATCTTTTTATACATCCCCACCTGATCCTTGAAGTGTTCCTTCAACTTTCATGTCTCTTGGCCTCGTTTTGCCACATGCTTATCTCAATTACTGTCTTTTGATAGATTGCACGTACCTCCTCCATTGAGAGGGTTCTATTTTCTCTGGCCAAGTGATTCATGTCCTAGTTGACCCTAACTAATTATTCTCACAACTACTAAAAATTTTCTTCAAAAACATTCCTTTGTTTTTCTATGGTGGTCAACTGGATATTGTCAGTGGTAAGTTGTTTATTCTCCTCTTGTAAGGCCTTAACTGCTTTGTCATGTGCATACGTTTGGGCTTGTCCCTTGAAAGCATCCCAATCGGCCTTCTCTTTCTCCTCCACCACTCTTTTATTCTCTTCTAACAATTTATTAAGTTGCTCCATCTAGAAGTACTCTAGCTAGTCTACGAGAATGAATTGAGACAGGTCCCACTGTGTAGCTTGCAAGGTAACGAGATTTTCTTGGAGTCTTTCCAACTCCACCTCTGCATGCTTAGCCCTAATCTCTACAATGACTAGCTTCCCTTTTGTGGACATGAGGTCTGAATGAGCTGCTTTGAAATCTTAAGGGATGTCAAACAAAAACATCATCACTTGTCCTATCTGCAACACCCTATCAAGAACATCCTCATGCTCCACAAGAGTCATCAAGGGACCGGCCAAAGTTTGAGCATCACGTGCTTCTGTGAAGTCTACTAGTGGCACAATAGGAGCATTGAATGATTCTTTTATGCAGTCTATGATCACTCCTGTGGCTCCCACTACATCTTGATGCTACATGACCACTATTGTGGCACCTTCACCAGTTTCTAATTGCACTTGAAAAGATGTAGCATTCCCTAAGATCTGTTGTGACCAATGTGATTCCCCTCCTCCTGTTTGGATTGAAACCTCACCTTGTGCATGATCGATTGAGACTATGGATCATATGACATCATATATAACCTTGAAGAGGTCAGTCTCATCACAGCTTCCCCAACTAACCATTTCAGCAATGCCCTTGAGATGGCTCATCGATGGTCGATAGTCCTGCAGCAATGGTGGTGGTTGGTCTTGTTGGCCTATGCTAGGCCCCGCTTCCTGTTGTTGACTAGGCCTTATGCTTGGAAGTTGGCTAGGCCTTGCTGTTTCAGGTGTAATGGGCCCCACCATCTATTCTTGTTTAGGCTCCAGTGTCTTACTAGCACTTTTTCTTGGGGCTGGTGGGTTCAGCAATTCAACAAATGACGCATTTTGGGCCTTTCTAGGGACATCATTAGTGTACCCCAAAATTCCAGCACATCGACACAACTTCCTGATGAGATAGGAAAAGGGAAATGTGAACTTCCTTGTCTTGAATTCTTCAAATTACCTTAAAATCTCTGTCATATATTGATGAGTGGCAAGATACCCCTACACTCAACCATACGAATACGACCATTTTCACGCGCGATCCGGTCGAACTCTGCAGATGGACTAGTTGTGGCACCTAGATCATTAACCTTAGGTTGCAGTTCGTTGTCTTCCCACCTGGACTAGTATTAGCTTTGTCATGTATGATTTAGTCCAAAGTGAGGTGTATGATGGATTTCTAATCTAATGCTACTCCTAAAGGTAATGAAAAGTAATATTAATTAAGCTAAGGGAGAAAGGGTAAGAGAATCTAATCTAGCCTAAGTGCGATGAGCATCCATTCCTTGATTATCCGTACACATCTTGGACTTCATGCACAACTACCACTAGGATTACCAAGCATAGATCCTAGGTACGCTACTGGGTTACCAAGTAGTCACACTTAAATGCTCGTAATCAAGTCATACTCATTCCACGTTTTAACGTGAGTTTAAGGGTGAGAAAGACTAATTAGGAAAGTAATAAATAACAATTAAATGAATAAATAACAAAGTGAATACTACAATGATGAAGCAATCTCGATCTTTATTTCTAGTCATGTGTGTGTCCAAGTACATCACACTTGAATAAAGGATGCCATACAATTACATTCACCACACTGCGGGCAGACACGGGAAAATAATCTATCTCTAGAGGGATCAAACTGCCAGAGTTTAGCTACAATCTAAATCTATTAATCAAAAACTAAAAAACTATCAAACAAGGGAGAGCTACCTCTTATTTATAGAACTGGCGGTGGGCTACGATATCGTGTACGCGATATCGTGGCCCATGTGATATCGCGTCTCATCATACCCCCACGACTAAATAAAAACTCATCCTCGAGTTACAGTGATTACACAGTGGATAGGTATGGGATTATTATATGGAAAAAGAAATGGGATGATGTTGCAGTGTGGGAAGAAAAAAATAGAGATAAAACACACAGAATATACTACAACTACAAAAATTGTGAACTCATGTAGTTCCTAGTGGCGATGGCTCCTCCATTAGCGTCTTCCCTTTGTCTTGTGCTTCAGGCTTTGAGGCTTGATGGCATTGAAGTATGGCCTAGAGCTTCTCCTCTTCGATCTAAGGGTCTTGTACTATCCATGCTAATGTTCCAATGTTTGATGGACTCGGCACTTCCCATGGACAGGGTAGTTACGAAAATATTTGATTGGCTTTGACATACCAAGATGCGAACACCTGTTGTTCCTCCTCAAAGGCTCTAGCTTTATCCTTGTATTCATGATAGTCTTCTAGCCATCAAGCCAAGTTATTTGTGACATCTTTCTATCCCTAGTAGCTGGCTTTTACCACCTCAAGTTCAGAATTTGCAACATCCAGTTTTTCCAACAGCTTCTTGTGTTTTGCAAATTCCGCTTCGTATTTGATGTGGGTAGAAGCTACTTGCTGCTCGAGCTCTAACCTCGAATGCCCTACTGTTAACATGGCAAGGTTGGCATATCTTAGATTTTCCAAATCCATGTACTCTATCAAGTCTTGAATCTATAGGTCCCAGTTTTTAACTTCCGCTTGGTGGGCGAGGGCATCTGTGTCCAATATGGCTCGCCAATCAGTGTGTTAAGCACTGATAGTGTTGATTTGGGCCTTGGCCATATGGATCTCCTTTTCAAGGACTTGTTTATACATCCCCACCTGATCATGAAAGTGCTCCTTCAGCTTCTTATGTTGTTTAGCCTCATTCTGCCACGCACTTATCTCAATCACTGACTTTTGATGAATGGTGTGTACCTCCTCCATCAAGAGAGTTTGATTTTCTCTAGCTAAATGGCTCATGTCTTGGTTGACCTGGATGAATTGTTCTCATAATTGATGAAAGTGTTCATCGAGAACATTCTTTTGCTTTTCTTTAGTGGTCAACTAAAGGTTGTCAGCAACCAGCTGCTTGTTTTCTTCTTGTAAGGCCTTGAGTGCCTTAAGATGTGCATGATTTTGTGCCTGTGCTGCAGAGGCATCCCAAATAGCCTTCTGTTTCTCATCGGCCATCCTTTTATTCTCTGCGATTATTTTTGTTAGCTGCTTGATTCTAAATTTTTCTAGCTGGTCTGTGGGAATGAATTGCAGAGGGTCCCGATGTGTTGCTTGCAAGGCCACGAGCAGCTCTTGTAGTTTCTGCACTTCAGCTTCAGCATGCTCGGCTATCACTTTGGATAAGACCAGCTTTTCCCTTGTGGAAATGAGGTCTGATTAAATTGTTGTAACATCCTGAGGGATGTTAAATAGGGACGTCATTACTTACCCTGTTTGAAACAATCGATCAAGCACATCCTCATGTTCCATAGGATTCATTGAGGTTTTGGCTAGAGTTTGAGCATCCCATGCTCCTGGGAGATCTACCAGTGCCACAATAGGTACATTGAAGGATTCTTTGATGTGATCTACAACCACTTCTGTAGCTCCTGTGGCATTTTGGTGTTGCATGACCACCACTGTGGCCCCTTCACCAATCTCTAATTGCACCTAGAAAGATGTCACGTTTCCTGAAATCTGTTGTGAACATCTACTTTTCCCTCCTCCTATTTGAATGGATACTTCCCCCCTTGTGTGATCTAACAAAATCGTAGACTGAATGGCATCATCGATGACGCGGAAAAGGTTCGCGTCATCACAACTTCCCCAACTGACCATCTCAATGATGGCCCTAAGATGGCTCATCGACGATCTGTAGTCTTGTGGCGATGGTNTGATGGCCCTAAGATGGCTCATCGACGATCTGTAGTCTTGTGGCGGTGGTAGCTGGTCCTAGCCTATGCTAGGCCCTGCTTCTTATTGTTGGCTAGGACCTATGGCTAGAGGTTGACTAGGTCTATCCATATGTTGTTCTTCTTGATCTGGTCCCAACTCTTCGCCAGTGCTTTTCCTTGGAGCTAGTGCCTTTAGCAATTCAGCATATGAAGCAGTCTAGGCTTTTCAGAGGATTTCATTGGTGTATCCTCGAATACCAGCATGTCGACAAAGCTTTCTAATAAGACAAGGAAAAGGTAGCACCATTTTCCCTGTCTTTCGTTTCTCGAACTGCCTCAAGATCTCTATCAAATATAGATGAGGTAGGTTAGCGTTAACCTTTCCCATCAACACTATACATCCTCTAGCTACATACGTCGATATGCTTTTTAAGCCCTTTGTGGGGAAGAGACGATATGTCCCAATTTTGAAGTAAACCCTCTCTTCCGTCATTAATTCACCAAATGCTTTATCTCTGTCATAAGCCTTCTCCAAGCAATACTTTCACACATCGGGGTCGTAATGGGTGGATAACCAAGCAACTTGGGGCCCTGTATTCAGAAGGTTTAACACTTCTGAAATATCCTATGCAAAGAAGTAAATTTTCACACCATAAATATTAACAATGTTATCTTGCTTCCTATTGTGCCAAAATTGGTACATCTCTCCTAGGTACTAGGCACCGCTTTCAGAGAGGATAGGCCATAAGGAAGACCCTTTGAGGTGATCCCTAACGGCCTCAGGAGCAAACTCTACGAATGATTCAAAGTTCAACTCCACAATCATCGCAGCAAATGTGGACTTCTCATGGATAGCCTAAATGTAATCTTGGGGCAACATGAGTTGTTGTCCTGGTTCAGGCGCAGTAGTAGCTCCTCCTTTTGCCTGCCCAAACCGTCTGGTAGGAGGTTCATCTTAATGAATGCTAAATGATTGCTCCTCCTATTCTACATTTTCTCCAACATGACCTTGTCTTCCACCTCTCCAAGATCATTTCTTTCCACCTTGAGTAGGACCCTGTTGTTGTCCACGTTTCAGGGCCATCTACAATCACATAGGCCAAGCGTTAGTAAGGTTGTTTTGGAAGTTAAGTTATACCTTACTACTTTCCTTTATTAATGATCTTATGTTATCACATGTAATAGTGCCCGAAAGTATGTAATAATGAGTCCTGTGACATAGGTGGTTGCCATTTTAGTCTCCTGGTATACCTAAGGGTCAAATGATTTTTAGGCACAATTATTCTAAGTGTTATAGTTAATTACCCTAATTGATGTCTGTTGGGCGATGATAAATTTCAAAAAAGTTAGGCACTTTTCAGCAAGTGTCCCTCCCCCACGACTAAGCTGAACACTTCAAGTTCAAGCAGGTTCAAATGGAATTAAATTGGAGTACCCGTAAGCGAGGTATGAGTAGAAAAGGAAGGGTCACTCAATTGCAAGTCGTAGAGAAAAATTTTAAAAACTCCCCCCGTGTGAATGACAAAATGATGCTAAGTGTTGTAGGGGGAGGAGGGGGGGTAACCTATTTATAGATTACGGTGACGCGATATCGCGTATGATACATCGCGTACATGATATCACGTCGGATGCGATATTGCGTACTTCCCAAGTAATATGAGACACCATGAAAATACCAACTTTTTAAATGATTTTCTTGAAATTAACTTTGGAAATTGAGGACATTGACTATGATCAAGATGTTCTAGGGTAATTTCATTAATTCAAAAGGCATCATTAATGATAATGGTGCAGATTTGATCAATAAAACCTTAGGTGGTAAGAAAAAGGGTATGTAATGGTACATTGGAACATTGAAATTTAGAGGGATAATAGTGGGGAAAGAAAATCATTTGAAAATTAAGCTGAGGATAAGAAATGGTGTGTGTGAGTTATGTCGTAAGTGAAGATTACAAAAAAAACTACACAAGTGGGTCCTCCCCAAAGCAGGTTTCAACCTATAATGCCTTTGTGTAACCACACTTAAAGTGTCCGTGGGCACTAGAAGAGTTAAATGTAATCCACAGTAACTCCACAAAACACACACATGTAATTATCACTAGAATGATGTAAGAATTCTATGTTACACACNGTGGAACTCATGGGATTCCCGGTAGTGGTGGCTCCTCCATGGGTGTGTTTCCTTTGTTTTGCACTCCAGGCTTCTAAGATTGATACTGTTGAAGAAGTACCATAACACTTGATTATAGGCCTTTTTCAATTTAAGGTCTTTTCTTTATCAGTGACACCGCATTGTTTCATCCCATGATGAGCAACTATGAGAGTACCATAACAACAAGGTGTACGATCCTTGGCGTTTTGTTCAAGGGAGGAGTGACTTTTTTTTATGGCACTTTTTTTTTCTTTTTCTTCTCTTCTTTTCTCTTTTTTTTTAATTGCTTAATCCATAGAAGCCACCAATCTTTAGGCATGGATGCATGTCTTTCTAGTGGGACCCCTTAGAACAGCATTTGAATTTTGAGTNAGATTACTTACAAAAACGTAAAAAGACAAAAACACAAAAAGATAAAAAGATGAAATAAAAAGTTGAAAATGAAAAAATGAAAAACAAAAACTTGAAAAATTAAAGAAGACTGAAAAATATCTATTAATCCTACTTGTTATTAGAATGAGGAGTATCCCTCATATCTAAACGGTTGAGGATGGCAAGGATTAATAAATGACAACAAGGACCCTTGCATGTTGGAAATATTGGGGCTCGATCATACTTACCCCATCGGGTTTCACACACTTGATTATAATGATCATAGTGGGGCAATTTATATGATGTAGTTCCCAGATAATGAGTTGACCCGCTATGATGTTTAGGACCATTAGATGGTATGCAAGGATTGGGATTATGCCTTCCATGGCTATGTTCATTGGGTCGTATTGTTGTTGGAGTGTGAGTTGGTGGCCCTGATGAAGTTACATGAGGCATTGGATTCAAAGATGAGGATACACCACAATGTGGGACTTGTGTGGAGTTATGTTGTTCCTTCTTACAGTTGTGTTTAAAGAAGGGGCGCTTTTAATGTTATTGAGGTTTCTCACTGCTCTTGGCATTAGTAGCACAAGTGATGTTCGTGGGTTGTTGCTGTGGTGCAGGTACCTTAGAAACAGTTGGTGGCACTATGGAAGAAGGAAAAGGATGAGAATGTTGAAAGTTAGAAGGAGTATAAGGTGCACAAGGTGGTGGTTTTGTTGAAGGTATGGGCTAATAGTATTAAGGAGAATAGTATTGTGGTGAGATAAAGTATGTTGGCCCAGTTGGAGAAATAGGATGCTGAACAAGATATGCATTTGGATTCGGATGATATGAAGGCTGTCTCCAGCCTAGTGGTGGTCTCCCTCATGACTGGGATTGTTTCCACTATGATCTAACACAGTATCTCTATATGAACTCTAGATGTAACGTGTTTCCCCAATGCTCATGTAAATGTAACAATATTGGGCATTGACCCTTGAGGTGATCGTATAGGCATATGTTGCATTCATACATATGATTGATAGTTGAGCTCTTATTTTCCTTATCCCTTCTTTCTGATTGTTTAATGTTTTGTCCTACTTCTTGGGTTGTCAAAACTCAATCCCCAATAATGTTGATGAATTCTCCACATTTTTGATACGTCCATTCCAACATCTTATTGATCTTTGCTTTGGCTTCTTCTAATAATTTTTGTATCAGCAAAGATGGTTCATTCTCCTTGTGATAAGTTGATTCCTTCTTTTTTATGATCATGGACCTTTGTTAAGTTGAGATTTTGATCCTGTTGATGTTTTTCAACACTCTCCCATCTAGCCATTTCTCCTTCTTCTTTTGCTACCCACTTAATAAGCTCTTGGACTTGATGGATTCGTAGTTTGTG
>MNCI01015917.1:28271-41633 GCA_015680685.1 Gnetum montanum | reverse complement strand
GGTAGTCACCATTAATACATCTCCAGATCTGCAATCAGCCATGCCACAACTCAGCCAATGGACTTACACTGAAGCAAGGTATCAATTACATGATGATTCATTTACCCTTGCTAATATAAGACTATGTTGTATGTGCAGATGGCAATCATACAACAATGGATTGGATCTGGAGGGAACACTTGGAATGGAGCGATGCTGAAACAGTTATGCAAGGAGCAAGATCAATGGTGCGCTTATGAATGGACAATGAAAGATGCAATCTTGGCATTGGCAATAGCAAAACTTCTTTCTCTCTCTCTTTCTCAAGCTGTCAAATGAGGCTTGATGTCAATGTTATAAGGTGTTCACCTTTGTTGTCATAAACACTAGTTTTTTTGTGTCTTGTACTGATGATCCGTTCACATGTCATCCCATTAGTTCCGTTGAGTTAATAATCCCATACCTTTCTGATATTATTGTAAAGAACTCAAGGATAAGTTTTCATTTGGTCATGGGGGTATGATGGGCCGTCGCAATATCGCATCCCTCACGATATCGCGTACGCAATATCGCATCGTCCCCCGCGATATCGCGTACACGATATCACGATGCACTGTCATATCTATTATTAAGAGGTGACTCTCCCTTTTTTTCCATCCTAGGCTTAGACTGTAGTGAAACTCTGGTAGATTGATCACTCCAGAGATAGAATATTTTCCATGTGCCCGTAGTAGGAGTCCTAAAGTGAACGGATCTTTATTCGAGCAAACATTGTACTTGAACACAAGTTTGTGTACAACAATAAAGACAAGCTTCTTGGATAAACCTTGCAATGCATGGAATAGGCTAATTAGGACTTTTATTTATTATTATTTACTATTTATCATTTACATGCTTTATTAGCAATTAAATCTTTCTGAACCCTTCTCTCCTAGTTAAGTGCCTCAGTACGACCACTTCGAGCATTTGCGTTACATGTGGTGATCCCAGCAACGACTAGCGTTTGATAGCCACAGTTGCATTGGTTTAGGGTGTGTATGGTAAGTGGGAATAGATGCTGACGCTAGGATAAATTAGACTTAGTTAGTTAGTTAGAGTTAGTAATTAGTCTCTTCAACCCTTTACCTCAATAGCATAGGAGATAAAATAGAAAAATATATAAAAATCATATACCTCAGACTTACTTAACCATACACCGTGACAAATACAAGTAAGTCTGGGAAGACAATGAATAATTAACCTTAAGTGTTCCATGAGGCATGTAGGCACTTAATCTGTGGAGTTCGACCGGATCGCGTGTGTTATGCTCGTATTTGTATGGTTGAGTGTAGGGGTACCTCATCACTCATCAAGTCCAAAGAACAATGTAGTGATCGTAAGCACAAGAGATGCATGGAAGTTGAACATACCTATCAAAAAGGTACAAGCAAGAATGCTACACTAGAAGAAGTTGTGAAAAGAAAATCAGATGCTGATGGTGGATGTGACATCTACCAGTATGTACATCCTAAGGGATGTTGCCCCATAGTATCACACTTACAAGAGTCTAGGATGTATGCTTTGAATCCATGACTAACAAAAATGCAAACATCTAGAAGATTCCCTTATCCTCAAGGTAATTTTAGATAGTTCCACTAATAACAACAATATTATCCTAGTGGAACTCCACTGCAACCATATGAGTAGTATCAATAGTGGTAGCAATGAAAATCATGGGCACTGATACCACCAAGGCAGCAATACCCTTATAGACAACTTGATCCATATGGATACTATATTCAGTAACCCCTATCTCCATGTGACTCCTTCAATCACATTACTACTTTCCAATCTCACTACCTCCCTTCTAATTATTATCAAACTCATTCTCCACATGAAATATAGGATGCCACCTTTTATCCTTATCATCTTTCTATCCCTACACATGTTCCTCCTTCGGCCACATAGCTACCACCTGCTCCACCTATGTAGGGTGAACTACAAACTCAACCACTACAATGCAATACTACTAGGGTTGTTAATCTATAACAAGTTCATCAACCAAGTGGGTTAAATACTTGATAAAAAAAAGGACCTTTCTTTCGACCCTATAGTCCACCCATGGTTGATAATCCTGTCCCTCCATCTTCCTCTGTATCAAATTTTGTTGAATCTCCTTCAAACCAAAATCCACCTAGAATCCATACTGTGATGCTTACTCACATTGTATTTCATTAAATTTGTGCTAGAATCCTTCCCAGGAAATTAGTTGATCCTAGAAGTCCTCTCATTTATTTGTAGATTGTTGGGAATGAACCATGCAAAGCTCTTCTTAACTTAAGTTCTAGTGTCAATTTAATTTCTCATGAGATGTACCCTACATGGAACTACCTCCTCTCAAGAAGAGCAATATCATATTAGAATTGGTAGACCAATCCATTAGTGTTCCATTGGAACTAGTGGAAAACACTGTCACCAGTATCTATGGGTGGTCTTATCTTGCTAATTTCCTAGTGATCAAGGTGGAGAACTACAAATAGGATTTCCCAATCATCATGCGAAGGGCATGGCTTAGCACCATTGATGCAAGAATGGGCATTAGAGATCTTTCCTTGGAAATATCCAAAGAAAATGCATTCAGAAAGATCGAGAAGAAGCAAGTTCCATGCATCGTGTACAGTGACATAGCGTGTAATTGTGTGTAGAAACTATAGGCCATGAAATGAGCATCTATCTCTACATGTAGGAAATGTGCACATGAAGCAAATATTCAAAGGTATCTATATGCAACAACCACAAAATAGGAGGGCACCCAAGGGTTGACCACTAATTCTGAGAGCAACACACTTTGCATGGAACCGACTACAAGCCTAACATGCACATATGTCACAAGCATGAATGAACTAGAGCAAGTTCATCATAAACTCTCTAATAATGCAAATGATGATACTTGTTGGGGAGAGTTTTAAATTCTTGAAAATTTTAAGCAAGAGCCCCTTGAACTAAAAATGCTACCAACTGGAATGGAATATGTGTTTTTAAAAAATGGGAAGCTAGTCATAATCAATGCAAATCTTGCTCCAAAGCATAACATGATGTTGTTGAATGTGGTTAAAAAATGGTCAATAGTTTTTGCCTGATCATATCTTGAACTCACAAGGATTGATCCTAGGATATGCCAACATCATATCTACACTAATCCAACCATGAAGCCAAAGAGATATCCATAGAGGTGATTGAACCCCAAACAGAAGCAAGTTGTCAAAGAAGAAATTAAACAACTACTCAAGGTAGGGTTCATTTATCCCAATGCAAATAGTGAGTGGGTTAGTCCACTCATAATTGTGCCAAAGAAAAGAGGCAAGTGGTAAGCCTACATCAATTTTTGACTTCTGAATATGGCAACATTCAAGGATCATTTTCTGTTGTCATTTGTTGATCAGGTGTTAGACATAATATCTAGGCATTCTTACTATAGTTTTCTAGATGGTTATTATGGCTATAAACAAATTCAAATTGCATCAAAGGACCAAGAAAAGACAACATTCACAAGTCCTTGGGGGACTTTTACATATCATAAGATGTTATTTGGTCTATGCAATGCTCCTGCTACATTCCAATGCTTGGTTTTGAGCATTTTTCAATAGCAAATTGGAACTGGTGTGGAAGTCTTCATAGATGACTTCTCCACTTATGGAGCTACATTTGAGCAAACCTTTGACCATCTTGAACAAGTGCTAAAATGATGTCTTGAAACCAACTTGTGGCTCAATTGGAAAAAAAGTCACCTAATGGTCCAAGAAGGCATTATATTAAGACATAGAATATCACAAGCAGGAATTGAGGTAGACCCTAAGAAAATAAGGGTCATCCAAGGAATAACCCACCAACTAGAAACTATCAAAGATGTTTAATCATTCTTTGGACATACTAGCTACTATTGGTGATTCATAGAGAATTTCTCTAAGATCACAAATCTATTGGTGGATCTAATAAAGAAAGATGCTCCATTTTTTTGGACCACAAAATGTGAAAAAACATTTCAATAGCTAAAAGAAAAACTTGTAGAAACTCCAATCCTACAAGCACTTGATTGATCCAAATCATTTCATGTCATGACAGATGCATCAAATTATGCCTCAGGAGTTGTGCTTACACAAATGGATGACAAGAAACATCCATACTACATCCACTACATTAGCCAAAGCATTGTGGATGCACAACTAAACTACATCACTACAGAAAAAGAATCAATGGTAGTGGTGTTTGCTCTAGAGAAGTTCAAGAATTATGTGCTTGAATACAAGGTGTTTGTGCACATGGACCCTAGTGTNAATTATGTGCTTGAATACAAGGTGTTTGTGCACATGGACCCTAGTGCCATTCACTTCCTAATAAACAAGCCAATGGTGAGCCCCCATGTCATATGGTGGTTAATGATCTTACAAGAATTCAATCTTACGATGGTAGATTGAAAGGACACTAAGAATGTGATTGCTAATCACTTGTCTCAATTGTGNTGAAAGGACACTAAGAATGTGATTGCTAATCACTTGTCTCAATTGTTATGGAACAACAAAGAGGAAAACAATCCACTATTTGATATATTTCTTAATGAACTCCTCTTTGCTAGGGCTATAACTAAACAATTGTCCAATGAGGCTAAATGGTATGATGGCATTCTCACCTATCTTCTCATCTAAGAGAAGCCACAAGGGTTGGACCACTAAAAGAAATAGTAGTTTCTTCACCAAGTAAAATACTTCATGGAGATAAATGGACACCTCTACAAGGTATGCACCAATGGCTTGATTTTTGGTGTGTCCCTAATGCTAATCAACTACATGTTCTCTAAGACACTCATGAAGGTCCTTGTGGAGGACACTATGCTAGGAGATGCATGACCATTAAAATTCTAATGGTAGGGTACTATTGGCCAACAATCTTCAGGGATGCTCATCATTATGTCTACTCTTGTGAATAATGCCAACAAGATGGTGAAATGACTACCCAAATGGAGGGACTTAGCAATGGATTCAACCACTAGAACCCTTTAACATCTAAGGCATTGATTTCATGGGTTCCATCACACCCATGTTAAATGGAAAGGCATATATCATAGTCTCTATTGACTATTGTATGAAATGGGCAAAAGTAGTAGTCGTCATTAACTATACATATTCTACTACTACTTGATTTGTATAACAAAATTTTGTAAATAGGTTTGGTGTGCCATGTTCATTAATTTCTGGTAATGGAACTCACTTTACAAGCACTGCTTTTTGGAAGCTCATGAAACTCTTGGGGGTTGAACATAAACTCACAACACCCTACCACCCCCAAGCCAATGGTCAAGCTAAGGATTCTAATAAGAACTATTAGAAAATATAGGAAATATTGGAGCACAAAACTCAATGATGGCCTTTAGGCCTACTACTTAACATGGAAACTTCCTATAGGCTATTCTCCCTATGAGCTTGTGTACAAAAAATTACCAATACTTCCTATTCAATTTGAGCTCCATCCACTTTCAACAACATGTGACTTCAACCTTAACTTTAGTCTAGCACAAAAAGAAAGACTAATGAATCTCAACTTACTAGATGAAAACCAATTGGTGGCCCTATCATCTAACAAGTTTCATAAGGCCTACAACAAAAAGCACCATGACCTTAAAATTAGAAAAGTAAAATTTCAACCAGGAGATAAGGTTCTCTACTAGAACCCCACACATGTACCTCAACGAACTAAGTTTCAAACATTGTGGAAAGGACCTTACATCATTTATGAAAATTTTATTTCTAGGGCCATGATGATCTACAAACTTGAGAGCCCAAATAAGAAACAACTGGTCAACATCTAACAAATCAAACCTTTCTGTGAGCATAAGCTAGCTAATAGAACAAACACCCAATCGGATGGACAACCACGCTCCATATTTCAAATCTCCTCCTTTCAACTTATTCGTGGGGGAAATAGCAACCCATGCTAACCATATAAGCGACTCCTTAGTTTTTAAACTTTTAATTTTACACATTTCTTGTTTTACAACTTTTTATTTTACCCATCCTTTATTTTACATTTTCTTGTTTTGATGTTAATAATATTTTCTAATTTTTATTTTACACCATCATTAGTACATTTTCTATTTCTTAAAAATTTTACACTTTCTTTTATATTTTATTTTATTTTATTTTGGTGTGATTTTCTAACTTTTTGTTAATAAGTGCTAAGTATAGTGGTAATGCATTGCTCGATGGTGGTATGTACTATTTTTTTATTTGATTGTTGGTGTTTGGATTCTAACTTTAAATTTTGTTATGGATGATTAGGACATGGTTTCTTTTTCATGCAACAAGAAATGATTCCACAACATCCACCCATCCATAAACTCTATGGTTTTTCTTGTTTTGGAAACATGTAGTCCCTTTGTCATTAACAAAACTTTAACAAAGTTGTGACTTTGATAGTTTCCAGAATTTGAAATTATTCAAAGGTTTGAATAGGGTGTGACTTCAAGGGAATTTGATATTCTTTGTGCCTTTCTATTTACCTAGGTGCATGTGTGTTTTCATGGATTTCTTATCATTCCATGTTGACCAATAAAAGGAAGTTGAATAAGTCTTTGCATGGTGTCGTTCTCATAAAAAAAATTATGGGAATTCAAAGCACATACCTTAGACAAAATAAACACATACATCTTTGCATGGTGTGGTTCCCATTTTTAAAAAAATGATGAAAATTCAAAGCACACCCCTTAGAAAAAATAAACAGGCTACAAGCACTAGTTATGGAACTAGAAAGACATGTTACCAATGTTTAAAGATCCCCTCTAACTAAGGCCCTTTCTCACTTTCAACTTCTCTTTTCTTCTTTAATAAGGAATGGTGACTGTTTTGTGAGAGCACTCTTATGTCTCAAGGAAATGAACTAGTCTTAAACTGATAATGCGAAGTCACTGAATGTGGTTGGTTTTGGTCCGGACTAAGGATGAATCTTATCAAGTCATTTAACCATAAAATTCACAGGAGACTTCATGTGACCTTAATTAGAAACTCCATTTCACACTCTCTCATCTATTTATGCTTTTCATGTCTCACCTCACTGCCGATTTCATGTTCTTATTCGATGTCCTTATTTGATGTGCCAAAATTCTTAGGTAGTTTCTTCCAGGTTTTGTACTTAACCTTTTGTAATCATTAATCATACACAGAGCCCACAGACTCTTTGGTTTGAAGTTATTTAAGGGCATAAAAGGCCTGTGCCTGCTTTGTGGAGAAACCCACTTGCATATCTTTGGTTGGGTTAGTTAAGTTCTTTACCCTTAGAAACTCTTACAATGAAATCCTTTTGTTTACCTCATCAATGACATCCAATTGTGCACATCTTCATAACATTTTTTAGTAAATTTTTCTTTTTATTGTTGTGAATTTTTACACTCTCTTCAAATATTTTCTTGTGTCAAATTTTTTCAAATTTAATGGACTGCTTATCTATTTTACCCTATTTGTTAACCTTTCCACTAACACTCCTAAAGGAATCATTTTACCACAATAACAACCTAGTCAAGTGTAACCACCAATGAGACAAGGCATTTAACAACTATATGTTACACATTGCATACTAATTCATGATTCTATTGTGATTACAGTGGGAAGCATGGACTAGAAGCAGGACTATCATCACCAAGGATGATGTAATAGTACCACATGATGTAGACCATTCATGATCATTGGATCTTCTCTCTCACTCTTCAACTACCAAGAGGCGTTGGATGTCATTTTTATCTAGGGTGTTCACTTCTCTTATTATGAATATCCAATTTTGTAAAGATTGTAACTCCATACACTTGGGCACTCAAAGTCTATTTTTTCCATCTAAGTTAGTTTTTATGCCATTCAATAATCCCATACCTTCCTAATATTTTGTAAGGAACTTATTCCTTCTCTTCTTGATTGAAGGACAAGTTTTCATTCAATCATGGGAATATGATGAATCATGTTTTTGCATGCTCAGATATCACGTACCCAATATCGGAGCCTCGACATCAGGTATCTAATGTCAAAGCTTAGGACATGATGTCAAATATCTGATATTGTGGGGTGCACTAGCATATAAATATAGTGCTCACAATTTTCAAATAGTTTTTCATCAATTTTTATCATAATTAGCAAAGCTATTGTAGTTTGTTTTTTCTAGAGTTAGAATAATTTTGGAGTTCCCACAGTAGGAGTCTAAGTGTGTATGGATCTTTGTTCAAACACTAATGTACCTAAGGGCAACAGTGTGATGAGAATAAAACTGAACCCTTTTGATAATCCTTGTAGCACTAAGAATATATTAATGTTTCCTTTAATGTACTTTTCTTTTATGCACTTACTTTAATGCATTTGAATTAAGCAATAAATTTTTAATTATTAATTAACACAAGCATGACCACTTTAAGCATACATATAGTGCTTGGTAACCTAGCAATGCTTAATGTTTGGTAGCCCAATAGCACTATATGTGTTCAGGAAAGTGGCACGAGTACTTGTGTTAGGCTAGCTAGGCAGTGAATGAGTTAGATCTTAAATTACTCTACCTTTCATTCTTTTGGTAGGTGATTAAACTTATAAAACATAAAATAAGAAAAATCATGTACCTCAATTACACTTAAACCATACCCTTGAGCTTCACAAGTGTAGTTGGGAAGACAATGACTGTTCTCAACATCCATTTCACTTCCTAGAGGAACTAGTGCATTGGAGAACTATAGGTCCATAAAATTTGACTAGGTCATGTGTGAATGCCTTAGTGATTTTTATGGTTGGACGTAGGGGTACCTCATTGCTCATCAATCATGATCAATAACAATAATGAAGTGAGATGAGTTATTATTGGCAATAAAGCTTATAGCAAACTTTGCAACATCCTCTCTCAGATACTATAACATCCAGTCATGCATTCTATCAACATCTCGTAAGCCAAGCATCTCTAATTCTGTTCTCTAAAATGGCCTATTGATAAGAGATGATGTTTTAATATTTCAAAATCATATTCCTCATGATCCTACACCTAGGGAGTTACATCTACAAATTAATGAGGTACGAGGTGTAGCTCATATGGTAGAGAACTCGCTTTGCATGCGAGAGGTATGGGGATTGATACCTTGTGTCTCCAATTAATAATAATAAACCTTTATGCTCCATTTCTAGAGAACATAAGGCAATAGCCTTAATTTTAAATTGATTAGACTTAATATATTCATAAATCACTTTATTTGGTTAGTCTTAATGATTTCTAAGAATAAAACTCTAGATCTTTATGCTTTATTTCCAAAGAACATAAGGTCATAGTCTTAGTTTTAAATTAATTAGACTTAAGATATTCATTTGGTGAGTCTTAGTTATTCCCAAAAATAATATTCTATATTATTAAGAAGAAAATAGCTTAGTCTTAGTTTTAAATTGATTAAACTTAAGATATTCATTTGGTGAGTCTTAGTGATTCTTAAAAATAATACTCTAGATTCTTAGAAAGAAAATGGCTTTCAATATCTTAAGATAGGATTCTAATATTTTTTATGTTAGTTTTAAATTGATAATACTTAAGATACTCATAAAATCACTTCATTTTTGTGTGTCATAGTAATTCCAAAAGCAATACTATAGATTATTAAGAAGAAAATGTCTTTCAACATCTTATTATAGGATTCTAATATTGTTTATGTTAGCTATAGATTAGTAATACTCAAGACACTCATAAATTCACTTTATTTGGTCAATGTTGGCTTCCACCAAATCATTTAGCTATTGTTCTTAGAGCTAAATTTAGTCACATGTTGATTTAAAATCCAAGGTCATAGCATTTACATCACTAAATATAAAATGTAAACTCAATATCTTTTTATGCATAGTTTGCATTTCAAAAAAAAACTAGATTTACCAAATTCATAGTCAAGTTATAATTAATTTTTCAAAGATTAAATATTAAAATAAATAGTGTCATTTTAATTAATTCCCATTAGAATTTTGTTTCTAAAATGGTAATTAACGTGCAAATAACTATAGAGAATAATGTTTAGCCAAAACTCATGTAGAATGCTCATGTTATAAGTTTTAGAGTGCATAATAAACAAAAGAAGGACCACTTAAGTAATCTAATCATGCTAATAAATAAATAAGAAAATGCACTTATTAGAAGTAAAAATAGTCAAATCATCATGATACCTTTATTCTTGAGCATGTAGACTTGGAATCATCTTTATAACCTATGATTAACTATGTATATTTTTTTATTACCATCAAAAGTAATGGATAAGATATATAAAAGATCATTAGACATTTTTTACTTTACTTTATCTTTGACAAAAAAACATAGACACACCTAGCCATCAAGTGAAGACGTTGCATTATGATGATTTTATGCCCAAGGCAGGAATAAGCTCCATGAAGTGTTGAACAATGGTATCTTGGGATCCATCATGTTTAATAACCTCCTCCTACAACACTATGCTCAGCTCATGCACTCTCTTCCCAATGCTCTCATCGTCACCACTGGACACCACCATTTTCACTACCTTGGCCATGTCTTCAACATAGAGTTATCCATCGAAGTCATGCTTCACCTCCACGATGGCCTTCACATACGTGGCCACCAACCAAGCATTCATGCCCTACTTGTACTACATTAGCACCGCCACTAGCGAAACCCCTGCACTAAGCCCCTTCATAAAGTTCCAACCATAGTGGCTCATGAACGTCCACACATTTCGATGCTTTAGGATGCATCTCTATCATACCCACTCCTCCACCATTAGTCCATGGCCATGGACGCACTCCTCGAACCCACATAGAAGCACTTCACAGTCATGCCGAAGCATCCATAGAAAATCCACGATGCTCTCCTCCAAACCCAACATGATCTCATTGATGTTGTGCTCCCAAACCACACACAATGCTAAATGCCACATACACTACTATTGATGCTAGAACTGATGGATCCCCATGGCTCTTGATCTAGTCTAAGCAGAGCCCTCCACACTCGTTGTCTACATCTGTGTTCCAAAGCAATGGCCTAAGGCTAAGCACTAGCTTGGACTCAGTGTGGCTGAGGTAGTGCATGAATGGGGCCTCTAGTGCATCATAGGTGCTAGCTGCAATGATGGAGTAGTGCATGTATGGTTGCAATGGTTCTTCTGGCTACTATGCCCCCCATAGTAGGGTAGTTCTGGTGACTGCAGCTACTGGCGCATACACACAACCACTTTGAGGGAACTATCCTTAAGACCCTCACTGCACTCACAATGTTTCATGTGCTCATCAACTGCTTGATCGCCACAATTAGGGGCACCATCAGCACCATGACATTGGTTTGAACTATGGAGGTGATCACTGTAGAGTGCTTGTGGGCCTGGCTACCTGCGAGATGGCCAAGTCAATATTACATGACCCTCACTGCTAATCGTCCTTTCCTAGGAGTACAGGGTATCTCGGTGCTACCACATCTTTTCTTGGCACTCTGTGGGGATGCATTCATAGGCACGGTAGCCATGGGTGAGCACAACAATGGCATGGGCAAGCATGATGGTAGCATGGATGGGGCATGCATTCATAGGCACGGTAGCCATGGGTGAGCATAAAAATGGCATGGGCAAGCATGATGGTAGCATGGATGGGCCACGACCACAGTGGCATGCCGATAGGCCTGGCAACATGCATAGTTCATGGATAGGATTCGCTATCTCTACAACACATGGATCAGCCTTTCCATAATATTTCTTTTCCATTTAGTAGGATCTGATGTGACATGACATGGCAACGACGACAAACTTCACCACCCCTCCCACCCATCATTAGGCCAAACGTGTTGGCCTCTCTACCAAAAAAAGCGTAGCACAAACTTTTATAAGATTATTTTAAGAATAAAAAACAAAAACTATAAATTGGCAGCCATAAAATAATAATAATAATAATAATAGTCCCTTATGTTCCCAAACTAAAATAGAGAATGGACAATCTCTAGAAAAACATAAGAGAAATAGAGGGTAGATATAGTCTCTAATATTTTTCCCCTTTTCTTAACAAAGACTAGTAATCTATGATTTTTATAAAACAAATTAAGGCAAAACACAAAATTTATAGGTGACCATCTAGAAAATAGAAACCTTGAATTGATAGCCAAAATAAAAAGGCACTTTCTATTCTAATCATCGAATGAATTTCTATTTCTAAAAAAATGGAATAAGTAAATTATATAAACACAATGCTAAATAGAAAAGAGAAAAATAGCCTTGAATAAAGGATCATTTAATAGTGATTTGGAACATGAAAACTCTCTTAAAAATCCTTCAAAACTAATCCAACAATGCTCAACGAAATAACACATGTACACTTAACAAAAGATACCTAAAATCCTCAATATGCATAGCTTATTTTTTATTTTTTATTTTTTTTTCATTTTTAAATGTGTACTCAATGGACCCTTTGACCATCCAACTATGATTTAGCAAGTCTCTCTAATCCTACAACATCTTATAGCCCACACAAGAAAAACACCAAGGTTGGTGGAGCTAACACCATTAAGCACCTTCAAATGGGTTTGATTCTGGTGGGCAATGCTAAGTTATATATCTTAGGGTATATTTATATTATAATTATTTCGAGGTCCAACATAGACTCTCCCCTCCCCATTGCATCCTCTTCCCCTACCCAAAAAAAAAAAGAAAAAGAAAAAAAATAAGCACCTCTAAGAACTAAGCCCTTGTAGCCCACACAAGAGATCTAACCTTGGATAGAATGATGAAGGACATTTCTTTTCTAAAAAAATCTCACAAAAAGGCATGAAATACCAAGTGCACCTAACACAAAGAAAATGCTAACTCATAAGCCTAAAACATGCATGTCAATCCAAGACTTATGAAAGATTGCATGCATGACTCACAAGATAATCCCACATTCCCTTGTAAAATAATCCTTACTTGTCCAAGCCAATATAACTTCAAACACCTACTAAAAATTTTTATACAATGAGAGTTTGGAATATATATCTCTAATGTTGAATTTGGCCAATTTGAGAAGGGACAAGAAATCTCAAACTTAGGTTGTTATCCAGCAAGTACCCTTAAGAAATTAACTTCAAACTATGGGTCTATGAAGTTAACAATATCCTCATAAAAATCAAAGAAAAGAATCCCCAATAATCAATCACAAAAGCCTCTAAAAAATGGCAAAATCAACCTACTAAAATCCCACAAGATGACTCAAGTTGGTCCAAGAGATAATTGAGAATAAGTAAGGAAGAATCATTCTCCTTGTTTTATCAACTCCTCACTCTTCAAACTATCATAGTCTTTCCTTTCTTTGCAAAAGTGAACATAAGAGCAAGCCCTCTCCTCCCCAACCCACACCCCCATCCCACCTA
>MNCI01015917.1:0-14543 GCA_015680685.1 Gnetum montanum | reverse complement strand
TTCTACCCTAGGTACAATGATATTCTTAATCATTAAAACTTAAAGTAACCTTGTGTTATCATACCTAGAGTGAAGAAGGATGGACCAAGAGGGAATGGTGAGGGTGTGACATCAAGGGGACTTGTGGATTCTCTTTGGTGACATGTGTAGGAGTTACCATGCATCTTGGTTATACTAAGATCCTTGTAGATCTAACAAAAAGTGAGAGTAAGAGTAATCAAAAGGCACTCAACTAGAAAAATAATAATAATGCCATTCCAGGGGGTCCCATTGAAAAGACATGTACCCATGCCTAAAGGTAGGGGACTTCTCTGGATTAAGCAATACTTCATCAAAAAAAAAGTGCCAAAAAGAAAAATCACTCCTCCCTTGAATGAAATGCCAAGTGATCGTACACCTTACTGTCATGGTGCTCTTATGGTTGTACACCTCAATGAAATGCCAAGTGATTGTACACCTTACTGTCATGGATGAAGCAATGCAATGTCACTAATTAGAGGAATGGACTTGGTCCTGATTTTGGAGTGACAGGATAATGACACATTAATCATGCCTTACATTGAGGATTCATTCTACCCTGGGCCAGTTACCCCATGTCCCACTCTCTGCAATTCCTTCTACAATTCATTCCATCTCGCTGTTCATGTAATTGGGACTCATGACTTGTCTAGCGTTGAATTTATACCTCATCACGATGATATCTACATATGTGTTTTTTGTGGAACTGGTGTGGATTACATTTAATCCTTCTACTGCCTATGGACATTTTAAGGTGTGGTTACGCAAGGGCATTATAGGTTGGAACCTGCTTTGGGGAGGACCCACTTGCGCAACCCTTGTAATTTGCACTTATAACACATCTACCACACATCATTCAATACCCTCTAAGTATTATCAATGTTCTTCTTTCCCTTATCATCCTTCTGGTTCAATCATTCCTATGAGTTTATACATGTCCTTTTTCCCCTACTCTTCATGATTTTCATTGTTAGATTTTACACCATTATACTTTTTGTGCATTCTAGACTAGTTTGTATTACCTTGGACCCCTTTACATTAACCTACACATCCTCAGTTTATACCTTGGAGTTTCAAAAAATTTAAAAATTTTGTAAATTTTTCAACTGCCCTATTTTTGATAAGACATGATATCATGTCCCCACTAGTAGGTATGCAATATCGCGTCCTTAAAATATATATATACATGGACCCCCCGCGCCTGTCAACATCATTTGTAACTATTCACGTGGGGTAATTTTTTCAAATTTTCTTCTATGACTTACGATTGCACATCTCTTGCTTTGATCATCATCACTCACTCACTGGTGCTCTGATTTTCATTCCATCTAAACCTACTTAAACTCGGAGTGTTCAGCTTAGTTGTGGGGGAGGGGTATATGCCGAATTACGCATAAATTTTTTGAAATTTGTCATCGCCTAAAGGACACTATTAAGGGTAATTAGTTATAAAAATAATGAACATGTGCCAAAAACAATTACATCTCCTTACCCGGGAAACTAAACTTTAAAATCACCTAAGTAAAGTGGACCAAATATTAAAATCTTTTGGGAGACATTTCCATAAAACTTCCTAACCTTAAAATCACATGGAATTAGAATAAACTCATTAAGGAAAAAAGTAAGATATAACTTAACTATGGTAAGAAACCTTACTAATGATTGGCCTCGTGTGATTGCAAATGGCCCCAAAGCATGGAAAACAAGAAGGTCCCTCTCAAGGTGTGTTTAAGCAACCTAGGAGAGGTAAAGGACAAGTGCATGTCGAACAACATGTAGAGCAAGAGGAGCAATCATTCAGTATCCATCAAGAAGAAGGTCCTACCATTGTAAAATCAAGACAGGCAGAAGGAGGAGCTACTGCAGCACCTAAATAGGGACAACACCTCACATTGCCCCTGGAATGTGTCCAAGCCATCCATGAAAGGTCCACATTAGCTACAGTGATTATGGAATTGAACTTCGGACCATTCACGAAATTCGCTCTTGAGGCCATTAGCGACCACCTCAAAGGGTCCACATTATGTCCTATCCTCTCCAAAAGTAGTGCCTAGTACTTAGGAGAAACATACCAATTCTGGCACAATACCACAGTTGACATGTGTGGTGTGTCTATTGATTTCTCCATCAAAGCCATTTCGAAAGTGTTAAACCTTCCAAATATAGATCCAAAGGTTTCTCGCCTGTCTACTCACTCTGATGCTGATGCACGACAGGTTTGGTTAGACAGGGCGTATAGTAAAGAAGATAAGAACTATGGAGAGTTGACATTGGAAGAGAAAAACTACTTTAAAATTGGAACTTATCACATCTTCCCCAAAAAAGGATTAAATAGAATTTCAACATATGTAGCAAGAGGAAGTGTGATATTGATGGGAAAGGTTACTGATAACCTGCCTAATCTATATTTCATGGAGATCTTAAGGCGATTTGAAGAACGCAAGACAAGGAAATTTGCATTGCCCTTTCCTTGTCTCATCAGGAAGCTATGCAAGTATGCTGGTATTTGAGGATACACTAACGATGTCCTCAAGAAAGCCCAAAATGCTTCATACGCTGAACTAGTAAAGCCACCAACTATAAGGAAAATTGCTGGTGAGACATTGGGGCTAGAACAAGAGTAAGAATAGATGGTGGGGCCCACTGCAACTCAACTTGCAGGGCCTAGCCAACCTCCAAGCATAGGACCTAGTCAAAAACAAGAAGCAAGGCCTAGCATGAGCTAGCAAGGTCAACCACCGCCACAGCCGCAGGACTACCGATTGTCGATGAGCCATCTTAGGGCCATCACTAAGATGGTCAGTTGGGGAAGTCATGATGATGCAAATCTCTTCCACGTCATCAATGATACCCTATGATCCACTATCTCTATAGATCCTACACGGGGCGAGGTGTCCATTCAGACAGGATGCGAGGAGAGTTATTAGTCGCAACAGATTTTAGGGAATGTTGCATCCTTTCAGGTGCAATTGGAGATTGGTGAAGGGGCCACAATGGTGATCATGCAGCACCAAGACACATCAGGAGCCATAGAAGTGGCCATAAACCACATTAAGGAATCTTTTAGTGTTCCTATTGTGCCATTGATAGATTTCACAGGAGCACAAGATGCTCAAACTTTGGCCAGCCCCTCAATGACTCCTATGGAGCATGAGGATGTGCTTGATTGATTACTGCAAACAAGACAGGTGATGATGTCCTTGTTTGACATCCCACAAGATGTTCCGGCAACACAATCAGACCTCATCTTCATCAAAGGGAAGCTAGTCATGATAGAAATAAGGGCTGAGCACATAGAAGGAAAAGTGGCAAGACTACAAGAAAGGCTTGTAACCTTGCAAGCCACATAGTAGGATCCCTCTCAATTTCTTCTCATGGACCAGCTAGACACCTTCAAGACTGAGCAACTCAACAAATTGTTGACAAAAAATAAAAGGGTGGCAAAAAAAAGAGAAGGCTAACTAGGATGCCTCCATGGCACAAGCGCAAACTTACGTGCACACCAAGGCACTCAAGGCCTTACAAGAACAAAAAAAACAGCTTGTTGCCAATAATCTTCAATTGATTTCTATGGAGAAACAAAAGAACGTTCTTGAAAAACATTTTTAGTGGCTGCGAAAATAGCTGATTAGGGTCAACCAGGACATGAACCTTTTGGCTAGAGAAAATCGAATTCTCTCAATGGAGGAGGTATGCACTATCCATCAGAAAATGACCATTGAAATAAGCACATGGCAAAACGAGGCTAAGTGGCACGAAAAGTTGAAAGAGCACTTTCGAGACTAGGTGGGAATGTACAAACAAATCATTGAGAAGGAGATCCATATGGCCAAGGCCCACATCAACACTTTCAGTGCTTAACACATTGATTGGTAGGCCATATTAGACACATATGCATTTCCCCACTAGGCAAAACTTAAGAGCCAAAACCTACAGATTCAGGATCTTACAGAGTACATGGAGTTGGCAAACCTGTAGTATGCCAATCTAGCCATGTTAATAGCAGGGCACCCAAGGATAGAGCTCGAGAAATAGGTAGGCACCACTTACACCAAGGATGAAGCTAAATTTACAGAACACAAGAAAACATTGTAGAAGCTGGAAGTCACAAATTCTGAGTTGGAGGTGGTTAAAGTAAGCTACCAAGGACAAAAGGATGTCGCAATAGACTTGGCTCAATGACTTACAGATTTTTAGGAATATAGGGATAAAGCTAGAGCCTACGAGGAGGAATGACGGTTGTTTGTGGCCTCGTAAGTCAAAGCAAAAAAAATGTTTCCACAACTACCATGCTCCTCAGAGGTACCGACTCCATCAAACATTAGAGCATCAGCATGGATGGCACAAGATCCCCGAACTAAAGAGGAAAAGCTTTGGGCACTACTTCAACACCATCAAATCCCAAAACCTGGAGCACAAGATAAGGGGAAGCAACCCATGGAGAAGCCACTAGCACTAGGAACCACATGAGTTCCATCTAATTTTGTAATTTTATGAATTTTTCATTTTTTGTGTTGTGTCCCAATATTATTCTATTGAATTCTCCATTGCAGCATGAATAAATTCCTTGTCAGTCAATAATCCCATACCTATCCACTGTGTAATCAATGGGGCTTGTTCTCATTTTGACTCGAGGACAAGTTTTCATTCAATCATGGGGGTATGATGAATCGTGATTCATCTAGTTGCAATCTCGAACCCATGACATCGGGTACACGATATTAGGTTATGTGATATCGTACCCAACAATGATATCGAATACACGATATCATGACTCCTGTGTGAGCCTATAAATACACATGTAGGCACACGAGAAGGGGAGTCTTTTGGGTCATTTTTTAGTGAGTCAGTTTAGTGTTAGAGTAAAGTCTTTTTGTCACTTTTTCCTCTCAACTCTTTTCTCCTAGTGCATGCCCACAATGTGATGATTGTAATTGTACAACATCCTTTATTCGAGTGTGACGTACTTGGAAAAGCACGTGACTGAAAATAAAGATCGAGATTACTTCATCATTGCAGCATTCACTTAGTTTAACTATTTAATTGTTATGGTTATTTATTGCTTCCATAGTTAATATCTCTTCACCCTAAACTCCTTAAATACAAAATAAGTATGACTTAATCACCAGCATTTAAGTGTGACTACTTGGCAACCCAGTAGTGTACCTAGGATCTGCACTTGGTAATCCTAGTGGTAGTTGTGCACGAGGTCCAAGATGTGTATGGATGATTAAGTAATGGATGCTCATCATACTTAGGCTAGCTTAGATTCTCTCTCCCTGTCTCCTCTTAGTATAACTCTCTCTCTCTCTCTCTTCCCTCCTATCCTAGCTAAGATTATTTTCCATCACCTCCATGAGTAGCATTAGTTTAGGAACACATCATACACCTCACTCTGGACTAAAGCATACGTGAAAAAGAAAATACTAGTCTAGGTGGGAAGACAACGAACTATGATCAGCGAGTAACTATCTAGATACCACAACTAGCCCATCTGCAGAGTTTAACTGGATCATGCATGAAACACTCGTATTCGTATGGTTGAGTGTAGGGGTACCTCTAGAATTTTTCCATCAACAGTTGATGAAAGAAATCTATTCATAAGATAACATGCAATCATTACTACTTCATCCCAAAAACACTTGTCAAGATTAGATTCACTTAGTATATATCTAGCATGTTCCACCAATGTTCAATTGAAGCGCACTACTACTCCATTTTGTTCAAGAGTCCCTATTTTAATTCCAAAGGCCAAAAGAGATGAACCATGCAATATTAAACATTTTTCACCTTCAAAGATAACAATTATTCCTATGTCATCTAATTCACTTACAGACAAATATTTTTAGTAAGTGTTGGAACATGATGTACATTGGGAATCAATTTAACTATCCCATTTTTAAACTGAATTTTTACCTTTCCATAACCTATAACTTTGCATAAACCATTATTACCCAATATTACCATTCTAAGATCAGATGATCTATTCTCACTGAACCAATCAATATGTGGAGTGTAGTGATGAGATGTACCTATGTCCACATACCATGAATATGTATTACCATTATCAGAAGATGAGACAACATACAAATCTCCCTCTTCAGAAAAAGAAGCTTGATCACTTTTTAGTACATTACTCTCTTTGCCATTTTTTGACGGGGCTTTACAATATTTCTTTACATGACTAACTTTACCACAATTCCAACATTTAGGTGGCTTCTTTATAAATTTTTGAGGCTCATTCTTAAATTGAGGCCTCTTAACAAACTTTGGCTTTACATCATTTTTGATAAATAATACATCATTTTGAGGATTACAAGTTTTTCTTCTTACTTCCTTAGATAACAGTTGATCAACAATATTATCAAAAATAGAGCTAGTAGATGTATTACTTACAGCCATCACAAATGTCTCCCATGAATTTGGAAGTGTGTTGAGAAGTGTGATGCATTGATCTTCCTCATCCATTTTCACCCCCATAGATTGCAACTAACAGACTAGTGTATTAACTACATTCAAGTGTTCTATAATGGAAGTACCTTCAACCATTTTACAACCATACAATCATTTCTAAAATAGCAACTTATTGGTTAGAAACTTTGTTTGATACAAAGTTTGCAGTTTATCTCATAAACCTTTAGCAAAAGAAACATTGGAAACAATAAGAAATACTGAATTTGAAAGACATAAATGAATTATACTTATCACCTTTAGGTTCAACTTTATCCACTTCTCATCGAACATCTTATTTGGCTTTACTCCTGAAATTTCACTATGCTAGTCCTTTTCAATGAGGAGAGCCTTCATCTTGATCTTCTATAATTCATAGTTAGACTCGTTGAACTTTTCAATTTCAATTTTGTAGAAAGAGTTGGTCATGAATTTTCCCTGCAATTACTTGAAAAAATAATAGTGGTGCATGGAACCTTGCTTTGATACCAATTATATTCCCAATTACTTACACCAATATTATATTAAATTTAAAAGAAATTGCAAAAAATTAAAAAAGACACAGAGTTACCCTCAAGAAAACCTTCAAGGTAAAAAAACCCCAACAAAAGATTAGCTCTTAGACCGTTAGCAACATAACTTTAGAAGATTGAAGCTCAAGGAGAATTTACAAAGGAAGGGAGATTATTCTCAAGCTTCTACTTTAAAAGAATGTAGTGCTTTTGATGCTCCCTTTGAGCTCCTTATATATTATCACAAAACCCAAAATTGAAAAGGGATAAGGTAGTTTATTTTGGTGGGAATAGGGATGGGACCAATTATAACATAGACATAAATAAAAATATAATAAGGTAAGGCAAAAATATCTGAAGAAAATCAAGGCATATTTTCCTTCATCCACTGCACAACATGTACAAATGTGGGGCACTGTATGCATTGTTTTGGTTGCTTATATGATTATAAAGGCATCCTTGTGATGCTCTTAACCATGAACTAATGTGCAGCATATGAGTTGTGTACTTATATTGTACTTATACGTTCTTAAGGATGTTGAGACGTAGTTCACCTTAAGTCCACTCTACAACATTTTTGATGAATCATGGTTTGCCAGGTGCTAATATTGGACCCCTATTATTGGGTACAAGATATCAGGTCTAATGAGTCTTGATATTGGACCCTCGATATTGGACCCCCGATATCGAACCCGCAAGATTGCGTATGTGATATCATGGCTTGACAAGCAATATCGGATATGTGATATCACGGTTCCCATGTGAGCCTATAAATACACAATGGGACACACAGGAAAGAGGAAGTTAGTAATTTAGTTTTTAGTTTTAGCTAGAAGTTAGTTTTCATTTTTAGTTCCTCTTAACCCTTTCTCCCAATGCATGCCTGCAATGTGATGATTGTAATTGTACAACACCTTTATTCGAGTGTGACGTACTTAGACATGCACATGATCAGAAATAAAGATTGAGATTACTTCATAATTGCAGTATTTACTTAGTTTAATTATTTAATTACTTTATTAATTAATACTTCTCTAACCTCAACTCCTATTAAACGCAGAATGAGTATGACTTAATCACAAGCATTTAAGTGTGACTACTTGGTATCCCAATAGCATACCTAGGATACGCGCTTGGTAATCCCAATAGTAGTCATAGAAGAGATCCAAGATGTGTATGGATGATTAAGGAATGGATGCTTATTTCACTTAGGCTAGTTTAGATTCTCTCCCCTCTATGTCCAATTAGCTTAACTCTCTCTCTCCATTTTCCTCCTAGCTTAATTAAAGTTATTTCTATTACCTCTAGGAGTAGCACTAGTTTAGGACTACATCATACACCTCACTCTAGACTAAACCATACATGACAAAGCAAATACTAGTCCAGATGGGAAGACAGTGAACCGCGATCAACAAGTAACTATCTAGATACCACAACTAGCTCGTATACGGAATTCAACTGGATCATGTGTGAAACGCTCGTATTCGTATGGTTGAGTGTAGGGGTACCTCGCCGCTCATCAATTTTGCTACTTTAAGACTCTTGGATGATGCCAAGTAATGTTTCCTTAGAGTAGTATCATTACAAATATATTTTTGATAATGTGTTAAAAACTATTGAACTATTTCTACAGGTAGAAGAAACTAACCAATATTGCTTTTTTAAAAAATTAGATTTTATCAAAGCTTATGATCAAATTGAATTTTAGTTTATTTTAAAATCTATTTAGCATAAGCAACTTGGTTAACTCTTTATTCATCATGTTTCTTTTCTATTGAAGGATTATCTACTAGAGTCTTAGTTAATGAAAATTTAATTAAATAATTTCCCTTACAAAAATCTACAAGACAATGCTATCCTTTTGTCTTCTTTTTATTTATCATTACTTTTACTATTTTGGGATATGATTTTGAATAAGCTAATTAGGTTAAGAATATTCAAAGAGCATCTCTTCCAATATCTTTAGGATGTATTTGTATCAAAAAATTTGCTAATGAAACGTTTTGTAGGAAAACATGCCTTGTTGGTGGATCAAAGGTCTTTTCCCTCTAGAATAGGGGCTAGAGAAGTATGGAGATCCTTACACGTTACATGCTATCACAACCATTACAAAAGAATTACATGGATCTAATTTATTTATGTACCATGTTATAAGGATATTTAGGCTTGTGAAGGAGTGTTGGCTTAGATGCTTGGACCAGTATCCTTCACTTTGAAGTAGTGATTAAGGCTAGATGCATTAGAGTAGGAATGTGTTCTAGCTTTCTTAAGGAAATGATGTCATGCATGTATTCTAGTACTTTTAAATATACTATGTGTTTTGTATTAGTTCAATCGGTTATATGATTATAAAAGTATCTTTGTGATGCTCCTAACCTCATACTAACATGTAGGATATAAGTAATGTATTTATGTTGTACTTTTAGGTTCTTGAGGATGTTAAGGCATAGTCCACCTTGAGTCTTCCATAGAACATTTGACTACTTTGGGACTCTTGGATGATGTTGAGCAGTGCTTTCCTAGAGTAGTGTCATTACACTTGGTATTAGAGTCATGGTTTGGAGTTTAAGGTTGATGATGGTTCATAATTTATGATCATGATTTGTTGTTCATGGTTCATGTGCTTCTATGATGCACAAGAAGAACAAAGGATGTCAAAATCCTAATAATTCTCCTCTTAGTTTCAATCTCCATAATCGAATAGTGGGAAATGACAAGCAAGATAGTCATGTGCAAGAGGATATGTATAACAATGTGAACATGTACAAGGATGAAGCTGTGAAATTTTAGAGGAGATGGCTAAAGAAAAATGAGTAAGTCCTGGTCCTACTCTTGTAGAGGATTCTATTAAATAAACAAGTTGCTACAAGCATATAACATACATATGTATTATCTAACGTAAGAAAAAAGGGTTCAAATGATTCTCAAGTTTATTGGTTATATGAATAGTTATCACCAGTAGATGATGAAATCATGTGTCATCTACCTAGAACAAATATGGCTAAATGATTTAAGCATTAGTTTATTTCAATAAGTTTCTTTCTTGTTGGTGTGAGCTCTTGCAGAAAACTAAAATTATGCTCTAGCTCAAAATTTTATACTAACAAATCATGTGGTGTACTAAGGAAATGTTATTGATGATCTATAGTTTTTGTAAAATAGTTATGTATGCCCAAGTTTATTATGATGAATTATCAAGGAAACACATTCTCTCCTACAAAGTGATCCTTGTGACATTGTAACATAGTGATTTTTTCATGCATCAAATATGAGGTAATGTATGGGATCAATCTTTCTTATTACAATATGGTGCTCTTTTGGGATGGTTGTGCTTGAATCCATTGATTTTGTGGAGAGCCTTCGGCTCAAATGCCACAAGGACTCCATATTTTAATGTTATGAGGTAATGGTTCTTATCCATGCATGATGATTGATGGGACGTGATATCACATCCACTGCGATATCGCGTACGCAATATCACGTCCTACCCTGCAATATCGCATCGCAGCCCATCGCCTTGTCTATAAATAAGAGGCGGCTTTCCCTTGTTTTTCCATCTAGATCTAGACCCTTAGCGAAACTTTGGCAGTTTTACCCTTCCAAAGATAGAATAATTTCCATGTGCCCGTAGTAGGAGTCTCAAAGTGAACTGATCTTTATTCGAGAAAATTTGTACCTGAGCACACATTTGTGTACAGAAATAAAGATAAACTTTCTGATAAACCTTGCAATGCATGGACTAAGCTAAATAGGACTTAATTAATGTTAAATTTTTAAATGCTTTATTATTTAATTAAATCTCTCTCAACCCTTAACTCCTAGTTAAGTGCATTCAGTACAACTACTTCGAGCACGTGTGTTACGCTTGGTAACCCAGTAACGAATAGCGTTTGGTAATCCCAGCAGCATTTCATTGGTTCAGGGTGTGAACGGTAAGTGGGACGGATACTGATGCTAGGTCATTAGAACTTAGTTAATGAAAGTTAGTCACTTAGTTTCTTCACCCTTTCCCTCATTAGCATAGGCGATAAAAGAGAAAAGATATAAAAATCACATACCTCAAACTTACTTAACCATACAACCGTGACAAATACAAGTAAGTTTGGGAAGACAACGATTGATTAACCTTAAGTGTTCCATAAGACGTGTAAGCACTTAGTTTGTGGAGTTCGACCGGATTGCACATGTAACGCTCGTATTCATATGGTTGAGTGTAGGGGTACCTCGCCATTCATCAATGGTTTAAGCATGCAAATTCTTGGGTGTTTTAATATCTTGAGTTCTTTATTTAAATTTTTTCATCAAGAATTTGATTTAGTTCTTGAAGAAATTGTTCTAAATATGGATGGTGATTTATCTTTATGTGAAAAAACATAATGTCTTGTTGTTAGCTTATGAATACTTAAATCTACAAGTACTTATGTGCTTGACTTGGTGATTTATAATTAGAGAAATAGTGGATTATATCATAGTGCTCTTGAAGGAGTGGCATTTATGGTGGATAAATATCTATATTTATCCACTTTCTTTTTGTGTTCAACATTGATGAGTCATGGTTTGTCAGGCCCAGTTATCGAAGCCCTGTTATCGAAGCCTTGATACAAGATACTAGGTCCTGATATCGGACCCCCATTATCGGAGCTACAATATCACGGTTCCGGTGTGAGCCTATAAATAAAAGGTGGCACACTTGGTTTTGGGCATTAGTTCTTAGATTTTATTGTAAGTTTTTAAGTTCAAGTTCCTCTCAACCCTTTCCTCCCAGTGCATGCCCACAATGTGGTGATTGTAATTGTACGACATCCTTATTCGAGTATGACGTACTTGGACACACACATGACCAGCAATAAAGATCGAGATTAATTCATCAATGTAGCATCCACTTAGCTTATTTATTTAATTTTTATTCACTACTTTCTTAGTTAATATCTCTTCACCCTAAACTCCTTTTAAACGCAAAATGAGTATGACTTGATCACAAGCAATTAAGTGTGACTACTTGGTAACCCAGTAGCGTACCTAGGATCTGCACTTGGTAATCCCAATGGTAGTCATGCACGAGGTCCAAGATGTGTACAAATGATTAAGGAATGGATGCTCATCGCACTTAGGCTAGTTGGATTCTCTCTTACCCTCTCTCTCTCTCTTTCCTTCCTAGTTTAGTTAATATTATTTACCATCATACCTAGGAGTAGCGTTAGCATAGGAACACATCATACACCTCACTCTGGACTAAACCATACGTGACAAAGCTAATACTAGTCTAGGTGGGAAGACAACAAACTATGACCTAAGAATAACTGTCTAAATACCACAACTAGCCCATCTGTGGAGTTCAACTGGATCATGTGTGAAACGCTCATATTTGTATGGTTGAGTGTAGGGGTTCCTCGCCACTCATCAAACATCTAACATGATGGATAACTTGGTGAAATTATCTTCTACCCATGTGGTATGATGCTTTTGGTTGTCTCTAAATATTATGATAGATAATGGCTCTTGTTTTATGAGAGGTCTTAACAAAGGTTATTTCTAGTGCTAAATACTTTATTATTTATGACAACAAATGTGATATGTGATTCTATCTTAACCACTTCAATGAAAGGTGGACAATCAACGTTTCTACTAAGATAGTAAATTTTAAATAGGATAGAATGTGGCTACCTAAGTACTATTACTTTTGAGATGGACTAAAGTAGAAATTTATGTGAAGAAAAGTATGAATAAAATAAAAAAACAAAAAAACATGCACATGTGAGTACATGAAGAGAGAGAGTGTGTGTGAGAGTGAGTGAGAGAAAGTATTGCAAAGTGACTTCAACTAGGGAGTATATGTTGTTGATGGTAACTCCAAGGTGAAAGTACATGTTCTTGATTTTAACTTCGAGCAAGAAGTATATGTTCTTGAGTATGTCTTTGAGTAGGAAGCATAGGACTATGACTATAAGTTCAAGTAGGAAGAACAAGATTATGATTGTGACTCTAAGTAGGAAACATAAGTTCTTCATTATAATTTTGAGTAGGAAGCATATGATTATAACCTCAAATAGGGGGCATAAGTTTCAAGATGGAGGAATAAGTACCTCTAGAAGACTACACATTTGTATTGCTACAAAGTGTAGGAAAATGGTTCACATTTTCAGTGAGTCTTGCTCTAGGTAGAAAGGTTGGTATTGGTTGCATGAAAAAGGGCAAGCTTTTTCTTCCTTCACTTGGGTTGCATGTGCATCTCTAAGTTTTGATTGGATGTTAAGTTGAGTTCAACATTTATGTTTTACAATAGTCATTGAACCTTATTATCCACAATTTTCATATGGATTTTGAGTTGTTCACTATCCTTAATATCTAATGTACTCTACATGTTTGAGGAAGTAGATAAACAAAGACTTAAGCTCTAAGGACATCGATTCTTTCATGTGTGGGAGAATGTAGAAAACATACCTTGTTGATGGATCGAAGGTTGTTTTCCTCCAGAACAGGGGTTAGAGAAGTGTGGAGATTTTTGCCTATTCCATATTATTCCAACCATTACAAAATAGTTGCATGGCCCTAATTCTTTTATACATTCATTACAAGGATATTTAGGCTTACAGAGGAGCTTTAGCTTCAATGCTTAGTCCACTATCCTTCTCTTCAGAGTGGGGCTTAGGGCTAGATACGTTAAAGCAAGAATATGTCATTGCCCTTTTAAAGAAATAATGTCATGTGTGTATGCTAGTGTTCTTGAGTATGTTATTTATGTTGCATTGATTTAGTCGATTTTATGATTATAATGGCATCCTTGTGACACTCCTAACCTAGGACTAATGTGTGACATGTGAGTTGTATACTTATGTTATGCTCACAAGTTTTTAAGAACATCAAGGCATAGTCCACCTTAAGTCCACTCTGGAATAAATGACTACTTTGGGACTCTTGGATGATGCCAAGTAGTGTTTTCCCAGAGCAATGTCATCACAACTTTTTGCTTCTAAAATAAGATCAGTTAGAAATTCAAAATATAATTAACATCATTTAGGCTTATTGTGATGCTCAAGTCCCAAAATTAACTAGGATAAATCTCAAGCCATTAGACCATCAAAAGGCCTACTTTAGATTCATATTCTAAATTTTCCTTGAAAATGGATTGAATCACATGCAACCTTCAAGCTCTTTGAAATGCTTATTGCTATTATTTCTAACATTTCCCAATTATGGCATCTTCTTGTTTAAAAAAATCTAGCAAAAATTTCATATTTGATCTCAATAAAACTGGTCTCTTACAAGAAGGCTTATTATGGCTAAGCATATTCTATCTTCAAACCATATCTATTACTCATCTATTATTGTTCCAAAGAGAAGAAACTACAAAAAGATTAAAAATATCATTAGAAACTATATTTGAAAAAATTCAAGTTTTGTGCATGGCTTTGGTCATTTAAAATAGAAGATTTGTTGTCTATCCAAAGATAATGATGATCTTAGTCTTGGTGGATTACATAATCAAGCCTTGGCTTTAGCTACTAAATGAATCCTTTAGGCTATGAAAGGAAAGAAGAGTGGAAAAAAATACTTAGACTCCAC